>JAYMSV010003190.1:0-10165 GCA_036897745.1 Erodium moschatum | reverse complement strand
GTGGCACTCCCAGATCAACGGCACGGATCCTCTGCTGACTAGACAAAGGCCTCGCGCCCCCTGCCCCGGCGCTGCACGTGCTCTCAGTTACCGAAATCCTCCTTCCTTTTTCTCTTCTGGCCGTTACTTCTTTTGCCCCCTCTTCAATGGCGTTCTCTCTGGCCGTTACTTCTTCTCCCCTCTTTTCAACTGCGTATTCAATTCTCTATAACCGTTAATTCTTCTCCTCCCCTCTTCAATTGAGTACCGTTCCACTTGGATGAGAAGTGCTACGTGCAGCTCGACTACTTGGTCTACTACGACAAGACCATCACCGGCAAGCTCTCCTATGGGTCGATCAAGGAATTGAAGGGGATTCAGGTGCAGGGCTTCTTCTTGTGGCTTGATGTTGGCGAGATCTAGGTCGATTTGCCTCCTTCCAATAGCATATACTTCCAGGTCGATCTGTCTCAATTTTGGGTTTTCGTTTCTCTGTTATTTTGATTTAGATTGTTGCTACTGTTCTTGGTTTTGGGTATTGCAAGTTTGTGAAATTGGATAAATTGTTGAATTTCAGGTGGGTATTATCAACAAGAAGCTCGATATCAGCCAATTCAAGACGACCCATTCTTGCCGTGACTCTTTGTCCTGTGGCCGGACCTGGAAATGGATTTTTGAGGTATTAGTTTATGTTGTTGTTTACATTCAAATATATTATGGACTAGAATTATCATTATCATCTAGAATTGTTGTTTTGACATAATTATCGTGATATTGTTCATGTGAAATTTTTGTTTCTACTGATAACATAGCTTTTGGGGATCTTGTTATTCCCACATGACAGAGATAGGATAAACACCAAGTTGGGCTGTTTGGTTTATTATATATTTGATGTTCATGCAATGATCTTTTACTGGTTTTTATAGATCCCAATTTATCTTGTTTTCTTTGTGTTTCCATGTTAAGTGATATTTGCTGGTTTTAATTGGTATGTAGGTTTATTAGAAAACAATATATATGTGTTGATTAAGCTAATGGAGAATATTAGTTTTGGTTGACTGAATCGGTTTCATGTGTGATTTTATTCCTCTACTGCTCCAGATGTATTTCTCCTTTTTTTTTGTGGCTCGGTGTTAACGTTCTTCAATTTGCAAGAGAGTTTACTGTTTTGTACATGATGGACCTGCTGGAGGTGGGTATCAGGTAAATTCCAATTAGTTCTGCTTATCAAAAAAAAGATCCAATTAGTTCTTACTTCGTTATTCACTTTAGGAGCACGAGCTTAGTTGATTTTAACAAGATGAATGAATCAAGTTTGTATATGTTCAATTTGTCGTCACTGAAGCATCTGCTTGGCCACAAGCAATGTAATTTGCTTAGTCTTCACCTATCATCTCATGATGACATACAGTTTTTGTTTTAGTTCAGTGTTTCAGTTTATGCTTCTAAGTTACTACTGGTGCTACGAGTGGGACTGCGAGGATTCAGGTGGTGAAGATGGATCTGAGGTTAAAACGGTGCATTATACTGTAGATGTGGATGCAGAGTCTGTGGCTGCACATGAGGTGGATGGTAATACTTCTTCTATGGTGCACACTGATTAGGTTCATGAAGAGGTCCAAGAGACTTTTACATCATGGTGTAGCCTTTACTGCCAATGGATTTGCATGTGCAGTTGATTTGTACAAGTAGTAACCATGTTTGTGAAGGTAATCGTTTAGTTATTTGTTCATATGTAAATGGTTCTGATTATATTCAGTAATTTGTTTAGTAGGGTGGATCATGGATTTTCTGAATCCATAGTCCGATACATGAGTTCAATACATGTATTTTTTTGATCAAATTGTACGATGGTTTTATACATTCTATTATTCCTTTGAATGTCCAATGAATGGTTATTCAGTTGATCATTTGACCCTGCTGCAATGTCCAACTTACCAAATGTTGTACATGGAAGTTTTAACTTTTGATGTTTATATATCGTTATGAATGTCTATTTAGTATTATTCACAAAATATGCTTGATTGGTTAGACATTGTCTCTTATATTTTTAATCAAGTTGTATGATGGTTTTATAGCTTCTTCTGATGCAACGTTTTATTTCCCCCCTTAATCTTTCAGGTTACTCTATCTATTATGGAATTTGCCAGTCTCTTGACTCTAGACCACGCTGTTGGGTCTGTGCCTGTTCGAGTCAGAGTTTTTCGCCTTTGGGAAGCAAAGAACACTAAACGGAATGAACTCATCAGCTTCGATATGATTATTATCGATACGCAGGTTTGTTCTGTTTTCTGTTTCAGTTTCAAATGTTGCCCTGGGTCTCTAATTTTTTTAATCTTGCCAAAATTTTCCTTGCATTATTTTAATCTTGGCTTGCCCCCATCTCAAATCTTGCATCGGATGTTTGTTGTTTTGTTTTTTAATAGGGTTCACATTCCACGCTATCGCCCAGCCATACCTTCCGCATATGTTCCTCAATCAACGGTATGTTCATTTCAGTTTGTTTCTCACAAAAAAATTTTGGCGCGATTATTAGTAGGATTGACTTTATTGCTTTTGATGGTTCTATAAATTGTTGTTTTAGGTTGATCAATATAGCACGGTGTTCTAAGGTCCATTAGTTTGGACTCATTGTACTAGCTGGTTTAGTTTGAACTCCAACTCTAGGACTATAAAGTTTCTCATATTATTCGTTTGTTTTGTTTTGTTCATTTGTCTGTGTTTATGAACTTTGTATTTTACTTTAATCATAGATTGGTCTACAGCTATACATCAAAATTATGTGATCGTGAACTTTGTTTTTAACTTTAATCATAGATTGGTCTACAGTTATACATCAAAATTATGAAATGTCTAATGGTTTCATTTTTGCGGGCATGTGTTTGATAGTTTTAAGTAAAACTTCGTTTTCATACTGAAACTGGTGGTTTTAATTTGTGGGCTTGTGTTTTCGAATTACCACTAAATCTTGGTTCTTGTGTTTTCCATTTCGCATGCTGCCTTTAATGGTAAGGTACAGTTCAGTACAATGAGTTTTTGGAATGTCTTCACATTGAGAGTATCCGCAAATATGTTGGTGAGTTTTGATATGTCGATTTGTACAATCTATTAATTTCAGTGACCAATTTTATTGCAATGTATATGTGTTCATTAAAATCGTCTGGTATATGAGAATCAATCCATAAATTAGCTTCCTTTTTTGTTGAATTAAAATGTATGCCTTGGATGACTATTAGTTTTAGACTTAGGATCAACACGTGATATTACCTCATCAACTAAGAGGTAACTTTTTTTGCCCTTAGTTGATGATATCACGTGGATACCAAACAATTGGTAGGTTCAAAACTTTAAAAATCAAGATCCTTAGTATTACTTACCTATCAGGGTAGAAAAAATTATTGACGCAGAGCACAAGTTTGGAAACAAAGTGCCGAAGTTTGGAATCAAAGTGCATGTGATGTGAAATGGTTTCGCTCCCTTTACCCCAAAATACGCACCTGAAATTGATTTGCTCTGCTATGTTTTGCTTCAAGAGGAACTCTCTTTAAATTCAGAATTTGCTCTCCATATTCTTCCGCTTGTTCTTCCATGAATCGATTCCGCATCCTTTTGATTTTATATACAACTGTTTTACATGTCTAATTCTGTTTCTTTTGTATTCATTTGTCAGGTTAGATTTCTTCTACAAAGCCTCAACAAGATCTGTAATGAATAAATCATTGGGTTTGATAGGAAAGCTTAATATTATGATTGTAGTGTTTGACTAGACGAGTCAGATTGGGTACAAAATCAATGCATGTATGCGTAATGCGTGGATAAATAGTTTGATGAACCTTTATTTGCCCCAGCCTCTTGGTGTAAATTGTTGTATGCTATTACTTCATTGTTTAACTTCTAAACACATGAGAGTATGTTTTATTGTACGCATGCATGCTAATAGCTCATTCAAGTCAGTTTAGCTTCTAAACACATAAATTGCATACTGTCCCAACACGAACTGCACACTATTAAAATCTCCAACACTAGATTACAATGAAAATTTTAATTTAATTGGTAATTTGTTTTGAATGTGATCCAAGTTCTATTTAATTGATTGGTTCTGTTTTGAATGCGATCCAAGTGTTTCTGGAGTATCATTACATTAATTTAGGCCGAAAGATCCTCTTCCCGCCGAGGAAAATGGTTTCTGCTACAAGTCTCAGACTACGTGTTGCAGGGTTGGGTTTTGTGTTCTGTAGCTTATTCTTCTTGAAAATGTTACTCCTGATTATTTATACGTAAATTCTTGCATTTTTATATCACTTTTTATTGTTCATTCTTATAGCAAAAGGAGAATTTATGGATTTAGTAGAACTATAGAAGTAATATATGTATGCATGTAGAAGTAGCCTATCATTGTAGAACGGTAGAAGTAATGTCTAAGAGTTTGTAATATGATTATGTTTCCTAAATCGTACAACGTTCTCGCCACCTTCACCTCTAACCACCCACTCAACGCTACTTCCATTCACACATTCTTTTACGATCTAAATGGTGTCAAAATACATAAACTTGATCCCGTGTCCATAAATTAAGAAATGCCTACAAAAATCATCAAAATAGAAAGAAATGCCTACAAAAATCATCAAAATAGAAAAAGAAGAAGAAATGTCTCCAAAAATCTTTCCTAGAATATATAGAAAATAAAATGAGTGAAGTATCTAAATTTGAAGTTAGCCAACCCCAAGTCCAACATTTTCTTCAGTTTCCCGTAAAAATCTCCAACGGTCCAAAAAATGGCCGGAGTCCTAATCTTGCGTATCTGCCTGAGCGTCCTTCTCTCCCTCTCCGTGCGTCAATCCAGTCTCCTCCGACCGCCATTACTTGAAACATCTTTCCTTCCCTCTGATTCTCTTCCTCGCCGTCGTGTTTTGTCTCCCTCTGAATCCGGCATGGAAGATGAATAGGCTAATCTCCACGCCGGCTTCTAAGTTCCGCCAGTTCCGGCGATTAATCGCCGACCGAGCTCCCGCCGACGAGGCCCACCCTTACCAGATCCTATGGCGCTACCAGATTCTGGACCCCACCAGCGACATCGTCAACCTCTGGAACTATGTGTTTCTGGCTTCCTGCCTCATCGCGCTCTTCATAGACCCTCCCCCGGGTCGGGGGGCCCCGCCTGCCTCGAGAGGGACACCCACCCCGCCGTCCTCATCACCGTCTTCCGAACCTTCGCCGACCTCTTCTATCTCTTCCATATGCTAGTCAAGTTTAGGACGGCTTTCGTTTCCCCCAAATCTAGGGTTTTCGGCAGGGGCGATCTGGTCATGGACCCCAGGGAGATTGCCATTCGCTACCTCAAGAGCGATTTCATCATCGATCTTGCTGCCACGCTTCCCTTACCTCAGGCAACTCCCTAAATTGTTTTCATTTTCATTCAACTGTTTTCCGAATTTCAATTCTATCATCTTCTTGTATTAACTATTGAAACTCAATGCTCATATTGGGCTGAATGGGGTTTTAGTTTATTTTAGACCTATTAGTAGTAGGAAGAGAAGTGATACGAATGAGTTATCGGCCTTTGCAGCTTCTTAATTGTATACATTACCATATATTATATTTTCAGAGCTGAGTTGTTTTGTGCTCTTATGCTTTTTAGATGGTTACCTGGTTGGTAATTCCAGCTACAAGAAACTCAAGGGTTGATCATGCCAACAACACCCTTGCGCTTATCGTTCTTTTTCAATATATCCCCAGAGTGTTTGTCATCTATCCTTTGAATCAGCAAATTGCACGAAGTACTGGAGTTATTACCACTACTGCATGGGCTGGAGCTGTTTACAATCTCCTTCTTTACATACTTGCTAGTCATGTAAGCATCCAGATCACCTCTCAGTGCTTCTTTTTCCCTTCCAAATCCTATAGTTTCTACAACTCATTTGGCTGTCTCCATTTACTATGGTTGCAGTTAACAGGAGCTGTGTGGTATCTTCTAGCTGTAGGGCGGGAGTTCCGCTGCTGGGAAATGGAGTGCACGCTTGAGACTAGCCGTAGAGTAGTAACTTGCCTCCCTAGTTTTCTTGATTGTGCTACTAAGGATCGAGCCGACCGGAAATATTGGCTGAATGTCACCAAGGTTGTTACTAACTGTGATCCCAAGACCAAACACATCAGATTTAAGTTTGGAATGTTTGCAGATGCTATAACTAGCGGCGTTCCTGAACAAGCTTTTATAAACAAGTGGTTGTATAGTCTTTGGTGGGGTTTACGAAACCTAAGGTATGAGTTTTAAACTTTTGAATTTAGATCTACCGGAGCAACTTTATTTTATACATCTAGTTATGCATACAGCTGTGCGTTATGGTGCTCTGAAATATTTTTCTGCTGTAAGATGTCTAATTATTTTTCCTCTCCAAATCGAAAGCTACCTTAATCCCATGCTTAAATTGTTTGTTCTTAGTGTTCATGCTGACGTCTTAAATCTCTATCCAGTTCCTATGGGCAGAATCTGATGACAAGCACTTACATTGGCGAGACTACATTTTGCATTCTTATAAACATCATTGGTTTAGTTCTATTCGCACAGTTGATTGGCAAGATGCAGGTGCAATCTCTTTTGGTGTGACCGCATTGTTCTTATTTGCTGTATTTGCAATGCACAATTTTCAAGTTTACTGAACTTTTGTTCTACAATGAAAGATGGCTGGAGTAAACCTTTTAGTCTACTTACAATCGCCGAAATGAAAATAGAAGTCTCTTCTCTAGTCTTTAGATAGCTAGGAGGGGAATATAAAGTGATAGTTAGACAAAAGAATGATCAAAGTTAGACAAAAATACTAAGCTAAGGCGTGTTTGTGAGTCTTATCAAGGCCAGGTTTGGTAATGACAGTCTTGTATTATTTTAGGGGTTGTAACAAAATTTTCTGTTAAGTCATATTTTCAGCAGAGGTCGGAAAATTTTGTGTATGAGTAGGGCTAACTCTTGTTTAATATCCTATTATCACCTTCGGGAACCCCTCTTCCCTGATAAAAAAAGACCAAAAATGGTTGTGCTGTGCTAACTCTATTATTATTTTTCCTTCTTTAGGGAGGAGCTCAAGTTGAAACCTATTATAGCTACCCTATATATATACACACACATATATGACACTTCTACTCAAGCACTATCTCAATCAAGGTTTACCAGTAGTACCTTGGTTTTCACAACTAGGTCAAATGCATATACAGGAAATTTCTTATGTTGTACTTCTCTGTTAAATGAAAAGGTATAGTTTATGCAATGATATATAGTCTTGCTGCATTGATATCTGTCTTAGGTTGATAATTTAATACTCTAATTGATGTCATATTCATGAATAGTGCAACTACTGTAATGTAGTGATTGCAAATACTGTAATGAGCTAACTTGGATTTTGTTTTCCTTGAAGACTTACTTGCAATCTTTGACAATAAGACTCGAAGAATGGAGGATCAAGAAAAGAGATACTGAAGAGTGGATGGGGCAACGCCAGCTACCCCCAGACCTGCGAGAACGAGTGCGTAAATTTGTTCAGTACAAATGGCTTGCTACAAGGGGAGTTAATGCAGAGAGTATATTACAAGAGTTACCCCCAGACCTCCGTCGTCAAATTCAACAGCATCTTTGCCTTTCCCTTGTTCGCCGTGTAAGTTTACTTCACTATCCTACTTTGTGTTTATATTTAATCACCATGAGTAGTGGTGCAAATAGAGTTAAGAAATAGTTGATATAGACTCATGACTTCTTTTGGGTCAGATTGATATTTGTCGCTTTCCTTGCACTGAGTTTTTCTGGGTTATTTATTTCCGAATTCTCTTATGGGATAATTGCACAAAAAAAATACTATGAGGTATTCACTCTATGCAAATCGTAACCCTCTTGTTTGATAATTATAAAGAAGTGCCATCAATTTCCTTTTTGTTGCATTTTGTATAAATTCGTTTCAAAATGACGATTTTAGCCTGTAAAAAAGCAGAATTTTCATCTCCCTTAATTTTCTTCCTCTTTCCTCTTTGTACCTGAGAAGAACAAGAAAATTAAGGGTGTTGAAATTTCTGTATTTTTTGTTTTTTGCTTATTATTTTTGAAAGAAATTTACACAAAATGGAAGTTCATAACACTTTTTTTGCAATTATTAAAAAAGAAGGCTAGGGTTTGCAAAAAGTGAATACCTCAAGGTGTTTTTCTTTTGCAACTATCCCCTATTATTTCCATTTTTTTTACTTGTTGTTCTTCCATAATTCAGACAATACTTGCTGGATGTTAACTTAGAGCTAACCAATTCATTCAACAGGTGCCGTTCTTCTCCCAAATGGATGATCAACTTCTAGATGCAATGTGCGAGTGCCTTGTCTCGTCTTTGTGCACGGATGGAACCATCATATTTCAAGAGGGGCAGCCTGTGGACGAGATGCTTTTCATCATCAGAGGACGGCTCGAGAGCTCGACAACAAACGGGGGACGGGCAGGGTTCTTCCACTCCATCACCCTCAGGGCCGGTGACTTCTGCGGGGAGGAGCTGCTGACTTGGGCGCTGATGCCTGCCGCTAGCCCAAACATGCCTTTATCAACCAGGACCGTCAGAGCCCTCTGCGAAGTGGAAGCTTTCGCTCTTCAGGCTCAAGATCTGAAATACGTGGCCAACCAGTTCAAACGACTCCACAGCAGGAGGCTTCAGCATGCTTTCAGATATTACTCCCTTCAATGGAGGACTTGGGGTGGATGCTTCCTGCAGGCCGCTTGGAGGAGGTATAAGAAGCGGAAGAAGGCAAAGGCTGCGGAAGAGACCTACAGCTACCTGCTCTTGTCAGACCAAGAAAGTAACTATAGCGACGACACTGAGTACGAGGACACCAATGAGAGCTCCGCAGCTGGTGCTGCGAATGCAAGGAGGACTTCGGGCGCCAAGAAGTCAAAGTTGGCGAAGCCGGACGAACCTGATTTCACAATAGTCGAGGACTGATCGGAAAGGGATAAAAGGTGGTTGATTAGGTAGGAAATTTTACACCACCGTGTAGATTGTATATAAAGAAAGGAATATTTGTTTTCATATATTATTGTCGGGACTTGGTTTTTGTTCAATTTGTATTAATTTGATGGGTTAATTACAGATACATACTCTCAGATTTCGCCAAACAACCGATGTATACTCCTAAGTTTTTTTTAATCGATACCTACCTCGAATTTACATTTTTTAACTGATAGCCCCTTCCGTCAGGTTTTCCATCCAAATTCTGTTACTTTTTTCTGAAATGTCCAAAATACCCCTAGTTATCCAACCCTAAATCATACTTCAACTCTAAATCAAACCCTAAATCTCTTTCCAACCTTAAAATCCACCCTTATTTATAATAACCATTTTTTAAAAAATTCAGTTTTTATGAAAAATTAATATTATTTATTGGGATAATTACTCAAAACTACCCTAATTGATTAATCTTTAATTATTTCTTAATTAGTCTAATTAATGATTTATTTCTTAATTAGTTCATTATTCATAATTAGTCTTTAATTAATTAATTAGTCTTTAATTAAGGGTAATTCATTTTTTTCTCTTCTATTTCTTTGTTCATCAACATTCAACAGCCACGGTGACTTGAAGTCTTGAACCAGATCTGGTCTCGGTGCTCGGACTCGTCGATGGAGCTTCGTCGGCGGTGATTGCGCATGACCACCATGCGCTCCAGGTGGGTTTCGCCATGAATCGTCGTCATCGGGCTCCGATTGCAACCGGTCGCATCTTCTTCTCCGTCCAGATCTCAAGCTCCGGAGACTTCGACATGTTTGAAGATCGTGGGTTCATCTTCGTCGTCGCTTGTACGCGGCCCAGATCTGAGCTCCGGCGAAGCTAGCTTCCTCGGGCTAGATCTGAGCTCTATTCTCAGGCGAGTTTATTTTGCCTGGGCTTGATTGAGTTGTGATTTCATATCTGGTTTGGGTTGTTGGTGTTCGTTGTTGAACTCTTTTGGTGCTCGATTCGATTCGGTTTAGGGTTTGAATCCGCCGGAAAGCTTGAACTCATATGAGTTGTGATTGAGATTTTGAGAAGAAATAGGTTTTAATGCATTAGGTGTTGTTTTGATGGATCTGGGTATTGAAGATTGGATTTGGTGTGGGTAACCTGTGTTGAGATGTTGAAGATGGATGGTTTAATTTATGTTCATGAACTTAAATTTAAGAATTTATGAA
>JAYMSV010003189.1:0-10166 GCA_036897745.1 Erodium moschatum | reverse complement strand
CATTCACCATATTACCTCGGGATATATGCCCAAGTCCATTTAACTAATGTTGTTTTTTAATGATTAAAGAAGGTTATAAACAAACTCGTGGTTGTTACTTTTTTGATTTGGGACTAAGAAATCATAAACAAATAATCATTATGTTCATGGCCTTTGGTCTTTCCTCTCCGTTGAGCATCTTTGTGTCAACGAATGGGAAGTGTCTCCATCTTCAATGAGTGAGTCATTTTCCTAGAGTCTGAACAATACATTTCTATATAGCCAACTCTACTTATTGTCTTGTTTAATTATGAAATGAAACCTTCATATTACCTCTTCTTATTGTAATTGTAATAATTGGGAAGAGTTTCTCTTTCTCTTAACATGTATTTTGATCAAATTAGTCTTGATTTCTTACACAACCTTATAATTTATAATGTTATATTATACCCCCTAAGTTTTAGTATTGTCAAGCCCAATGAGACTCATGCTTCTAGTCCATGAACTCCATAGATTATTGTTCGATAAATGATCACATTTTTTACAAAATATTTTAGAACAAATCAAAGACACTTTTAATTCAGCTATCACTGTTAAATTAAACTTGCATGCTTTGTTTCGTTAAGGATGGTTTTTTCACTGCTGAATAAAGATCCATAAAGTCGCTAGAATGTTCAACAATAAATAAAAATTGTCTTCCATTCAGATGATAATTATTTATTCGGAAAACGAATTTGAATCGAGATCACAATTGGGCTCAACTAGTACTAAAATTCAATTTTAAAATTAGGAATCCAATATTTTCGTTTGAT
The DNA here is from genome assembly GCA_036897745.1 of Erodium moschatum. Lineage (NCBI taxonomy): Eukaryota > Viridiplantae > Streptophyta > Magnoliopsida > Geraniales > Geraniaceae > Erodium > Erodium moschatum. Next base: position 9,375 of record JAYMSV010003189.1, on the reverse strand, counting down.
TAGGTTTGAAATAAAATATAACTTATTATTATATCAAGAACTTTGCATCAAATAGTAATATATCTTTAACTTTACGTGGCCCTTTTTTATTTCAGGCCTCAAGTGATAGCTTAACTCGCTTAAAGCTTGAGACGGCCCTACAGGGCAAGCCCCGTCTCTCGCTGATGTGCAATAAACGTCTCATGTCATCAAAGTTGGGTCGTCCGGGATACTATTGCCCGTTATAGGACTTTGCACGTAAACCGCAAGCCTCATATCCGATGACAAAGATAGCGTTGAAAGATTCAAGAGAAAATGAATCAAACTCTCATATTTCAATTTCATTAAAGCTCAATGCCTTTAACAGTCTCAAGATATAAGTGTATGCTCTTGCAAAATTTTGCTTCCTCTTTCTTTTATCTCCCAAAACCTAAACCTAAAGTTTTCTCTTTTCCTCACTCAGCCGTCCCCGACGATGTCCGTGGCCTCGGCTATGGATGTCGCTGGTGGTTTCCTTCTGTTTCCTGACTGCGGTCTTTGGCTCCTCTTCTCCGACCTGCGCGTGCTCCTCCCACCCGTTCTTGGCACCTTTTTCAGATCTGGATTTTCCCTTTCAGATTTGGTCTATGTGCTATGGATTGTTGTTTCGAGTTCTATTCACCTCAAAATCAGATACCATAACTTCTTCTCCCCTTCATGCTCTGGTTTATCTCGGAGCCTCGGGTTTCTCCGTCATTTTTCCGTTGTTGGCCGGAGGAGATTTCGACCCTTGGTCATAGAGAAAGTGGTTTTTGGGTCTCAGATTTTGTTGTCTGGTTCGAGTCTTTTGGGCTCCTATCCCTTTTTGGGGTCGTCGGCTCCTGTGGCGCTGGGCTCTGACGATCGGACGCGCTTTCTAGCATGCGATTTGCTTTTTCCAGGTGATGCTTTGGTGGATCGTTGGCTTTGAAGGTGCTTATGGTGTGGACGTTCTTTGGTTCAGCGGTCTTGGTACTCCGGTGATCTCCGGTGAGGATGGGAAGCGCGTGGGCTCATGTTAGGATCATCGATTTCGACGTTGCAGCGTGGTCCCGTCTCGTTGTGGGGCCTTTGGGTTGCTTTGGGTCATTTAGGAGTTATTATACTGGTGTTGCAGTATTTTGATTGCTTTTAAGTTTTTGTATTTGTAGATCTCATTTTATTTCATCCCAATTTCTTGGGTTCATCTCCTATATGGAACTTTGTATCTGATTGTATTATGTAGCATCCCTAGAATCCTACCTTTGGATCCGGTGGATTTCTATAAAAATCGTTGATAAAAAAAAAAGTCTCAAAGATATTTACAGACGTGTTTTCATTATTTTCTATAAACTAGAAATCCAAAAATACCTGCACCAATTCAATAAGATTGGAACTCTAGACCTCCATAACCATAAGCATTAAAATTGCAAATCACACAACAGTGCACCACAATTAAGAAATTCAATAAGACACAGCCATGTCTTGAAGAAATAAATATTAAGCACAATCTTTAGTACCCACAAGACAATAATCCCACGGGATACTCATTCAACTGATATACATAGATAATAACTTAAGTTTGATTAACGACTAACCCTGAGGACTAATCTTCCATTAACCAATCTTAATCACCATTGATTGCCTCTCAAAGTAACAACAGCAACAACAAATGTAAAAGTAAGATAAAAAAAATAAGAAAAAGCTTTTCACAATAAGCAATGTGTAATGAACCATTATTTATCATCTCTTCCTCTTTCAGACAGTAAGTAACAAATCAATTTGAATCTTTTACCTTCAGTTGCTCACACCATTTGGCACTGCTATGCTGATGTCAACCTTGGGCGGGCCCGAGTGCCGCCTTGGCAGCCTAGCTGGCGATTGCGGGAACGAGAGCCGTTTCTTGGCAACTACTATAGGGCCCGGGCCTGTTTCTGGCGCTGGCTCGTTCTCGGCGTCCCCCGGGCTTGCCAGCCTGGACTTGGCCCTAGCAGATTGAGTAGGCACCATGTAACTAGGAAGTGCTGAAGATCCCGACAAGCTCTCGTCATCTCTCACCGAGCCTGCAATGCTATGCCTTCGAAAGCGATCAGATTGCACACTCACCATACTCTTGGTGTCATCATCAGGACCCCATGAGCTAACTTTCGGGCTTGCAGGCTTCAGTTTTCTGGCTACTCGAGGAGAAGCTGGGCTCAAATTTCGGGCGGGCTTTGTAGCTGTTGTCGGGGACTGCTTATCGGGGTTGAGTTGGTAACGAGCATAAGCCTTACTGATTTCTCCCCCAGCAATGCTTTGGCTTGAGCTCTTGACGGATGAGCTGTCGTTGAGGTCTTTCTCTAGTATGCCTCTGCTCTCCCATGGTCGTGCTGCCATCCATCGCTCAAGCCAGCTCCAACCCCATGTGGGATTGGTGGGGTCCACGAACATAGGGTTTGTAGATTTTGAAGCGTTCTTTCGTGTTTGCTGCAAGGTAATATCAAGTATAGTAACATTTAGAATGAAGTCAAACAAGTTATAATTGATTGAGACAGGTGCATACTAAAGGGTAGCTAAGTGAGATTATCCGCTTTTTCTAGTATTATGACAAATTGATATTGTTCATTGAAATGTGGCACAAGCACAAGATCTACAAAAGTACCGATACCATGACGTAAGGACAAATAATTTGTGTTACAGATTTATGGCAGCCCAAGAAATTATACGTACTTGAGTTTAAGTAACTCGAGTCCTATTGCTAATCCAATTTTTATTAGCACTTCTATAGTGCACATCAAATAAGTAAAAAAAAAACCAATAAGAAGATCACCTGGTGAGAGAATGCATAAGCCAAAGCTCTTTCTCTTCTCATGGCCGCCTCATGCTTGCTTAGTAAGCTCGCTTCAACTTGTTCCTTTGACTGCACACTATCATCCCATTCCTCCCCAAGCTGATACAATAAAAACATTCATTTCATGCAAAAAGAAGATCGAGTTTATGATGAACATTTTCAACATGAGCCCGAGTTATGAGCATACCCGCAGTTTCTCAAGCTCTATTGCGTGCTTTTGAAGGAGTTGCCTCTGGAGAGCCTGATTTTCCTCTGACATTCTCGCCCTCCTGTATCGAATCTGAGACTGTACACGGGCTAAGGTCTGCATGCAACGGAGGGTACTTGCAGCTTGCCGCTTCACAGCAGATCCTTCCATTAGTGCTTTCAGCCTCACTAGCCCTCTTAAAGCCCTTAGGGCTCTTCTTGACTGAAAGAAGAATAAATAGCAAATCCATGTCATGAATGAAAACAGCTAAAAGATCAAGAACAACCACACTTATGGTAACAAGAGGAAGAATCCATGACTTACTAAGCTATCCATAAGTATGCACCTTTCTCAATTAACTATCGGTAAGTTAAAAAAAAAGTGTTTGACAACCCCCTTATCTTTTTTAGTCTTAGCTTACCCCCAATTCCGTCAACTTTTGTGTGTCAAGTGATGAAAATACCCCTTTTTTGTATGAGGGTAATTTTGTCATTTCACAACCAAAGTTGACGGAATTGAGGTAAATTGACAACCCCTTAAGTTTTTAGTCTCAGTTTATCCCAATTCTGTCAAATTTTGGGTGTGAAATAACGAAATTGCCCTTATTTATTACATGAGGACATTTTCATCTTTTACATACAAAAATTGGTGGAAATGGGTAAACTAAGACTAAAAAAACTTGTGGGGTTGCCAAAAACATTTCAAACTTGATGGTAGTTAATGGAGAAAGGTGAACTTAAGGGTAGCTGAGTGAAATTATCCCTAAAATTTTGTCTTTGGCTTTCTTATAGACATGGGAACAACAGCAAGTTGATGATGTGCAATGGCATAGAGAAATTGCTTCAATATGACCTACGAAACATCACATTTTGAAACAAACCATACCATGTAACCGCGAAATGCTGTCTGGATTCTGATTGCCGCTATTTCCTCGTTCGATTTGCCAGCGAATCGAGTCACTGTACTGCGTTGTACGACCTGGACAGCTACAGGAGGAGCAGGAACTTCGGCCTCAACAACCGAAGGAGCGGCAGCAGCAACAATGTGAGAATGATTGATTTGTTCTTCATTCTCAGCATTCGTTATCTTCACCTCTTCTGGTGGAGGAAGAGGAGGCGATAATGGCTGCATTGTCACCGCTTCCATGGAAGCCGAATTGGAAGCTGGATACTTTTCTTTCCCGCGCCATTTTTTCTTCAATTTCTGTATAAATTAACGGTCAGTAACTTAAAAAGGTACGTAATTGCAACTGAGAAATAAGCAAAACGAATGTTCTTCAAACCTGTTCTTTCTTCTCCTTAGAGTCTGGGCTGAGAGCTTTCTTTATGCTTGAAAACCAATTCCCTTTACCCATCTTATCATTCCTCGGTTCCACCCTCACTAGGGACCCAAATCAAAAATGCAAAATTATAAGCCACAACAGCACGAAATGTGAATCAATGGCACATTAAGATAATGCAACATTTGACATTCATAATTGTGATATCAGATTTACCATAAACACAAGCAATAAATCTCCATTAAGCCATAAAGGAAAATTGGGGCAGTTTACTCAAGTCCCCAAAATTCTTAGTTTTTCCTTCTTTGTTTGTGTTTTCTATGCAACCAAACACCCAAAAGTCAAGAACTTTGAAGTACCCAACTCAGGAATTTCCAGATTCCGAGAAAACGGTGCATCACCCAGATGCTGAAAGGGCAAATTCTTCCATTAAGCCAAAAAAAGAAACTTGGGTCAGTTTATTCAAGTCCTCAAAATTCTCAATTTATTTCCTTCACTGCATTTTCTATGCATCCAAACGCTAAAAAGTCAAGAACTTTAAGTACCCAACTCATAAACTCCCAGCTTCCAATCAATTGGTGCACAACCCAGATGCAGAAATTGCAAGTTTTTCAGAGCCACATGGAAAAATGAGCAATAACCCACATCCAAATTACCCCAAACAACACAAATCTAGTGATTCAAACAAAGGAAAGTAAACAAATCAACAAAGTCAAATTTGCACAGTGACCAAGAGGAAGAGCAAAAGCCAATCTTGTTCCAAAATCAGGGACTAATTAAAGTACCTGAAGCCTGGAAGTGAAGAAGAAGAAGAGCCCAGATCTCAAAGAAGCTTGCTCAATTGAACAGGTGGACCAATCTCTTTCCCCTTTCTCTCCTTCCCACAAAAACAATCAGAAAAAAGAAGAGAACTTGTAGAGGCAACTCTAGGGAAGGAGAGAAGAGAAAGAGAAAAGAAAATCAGATCTTGCCAAGAAGGTCCCAATGAAGATGGTGATGAGACTATGAAGAAGACCCAGCTGTTTCTGCTTTAGTGTGAGCCCACTCCTTTGTTTAGGAGGGTCCCACTCAACCAGTGTCCACATTATATCTTACTAAATGTAACACAAGATGCTTTTATTTATTTACCTTAATACTTAGTACACCTTAATAGTTCAATTTAATTTTATCCTAACTCTCTTAATTTTTTTTATATTTCTAATCAAATTAGCCTATGGGCTATGGGTAATAATATTATAAAAATATTAAATACATAGACTCTAGTTGCTATAATGCTACTGTTTGTTAATGTCTTGTCACCGTCGGCAACGGTAAAAACTGGCTTTGGAGTCTATAAAAAGTAACTTGTCTTGCACGGTAATTAAAGTCTTGGCTTTGGGGAGTTTAAATTAGTTTTGTCAACGAAAGTGTAATTTGAAGTTTTAAAAAATATATATCTTAATTTCATTAATTTGTTTGTTAACTTTTCTTGCAATTTACCCATAAAGCCCGAAAATAATAATTAAAATTTTATTTTGTGAAAATGGATGCTACTGTAAAAGAATATTGAACTAATGATCTTTGTTTATGATTAATTTTCAAATTAGTAGTAGTTGTGTGTTGATTAATTGAATGTGAAGAAGACAAAAACTTAATTAACCTCAATTAGTAGCAATAAAGTACTGAATTCCCCAATTGATCTATAATTGGATTGAATTATTATATGGGGGTGGTTTGGCATAATTAGGGCTCATGGGCAGGTTGGTGGTTGCATTTGTTGCCAACAAATTGTTGGGTTTTCTTTTCGTATGGTTTGATTGTTGAAAAGTTTTGCACCTCTCAACTATTGAGCAGACTTGGTTGGTAGGTTCAATTATTTTTTCCGTTCGATCACAATTTTTTAGATGTGTCTGTACATTAAAGTTATTTTAGGATTTCCTATTATAAAAGGGATATTATTGTTGTTCGATATAACTGATAAATTAATTATTTGTTTGATTAGACACAAGGTTCTAAATATATATGTGTCATAGTAATGGTAATGTGAAGTCGGTTCAGTTATATCAGAATTAATCCAATTTTAATTAGGATAAGACTAGATATGTAGAATAAGTTACTAAATTTTACTACAATTGTATTCCAAAAATAAACAATTATTTTCTCCATCCATAGTTGTCGGTGAAACCAGTTTCAATTGAAGTCCACACTACAGAAAACATCAAAACAAAACAAGAACCCCAGCCCAATGCCAATGCTATTGGGCCTCAAGTGGGCCACACTCTAAAGCTAACTGTGAAATATTATTGGGCCTAACAGGCCCAAATCAACAAATGCATGATGAAATTTTATATATTTGCAATGATTCATGCTCTTAGAATTTCCAGAACTAGAATACTGAATGAAAAAAATAAGAGCAAAAACTATAAAATTACAAGAAAATTTTGATATCCTACAAATATGATGATATATTTTTTAGAAAAGAAAAAAAATCAATTATCTTCAGAAGAAGTAGTAGCAGCAGCTGGTAGATAATGGCTTAATGGTGAAGATGATCCCATTGGAGACTTAAGGTGCCATAGCAAGATCCTAGAACAGTCCTCTGGTGGTATCCCCTTCACTTTGGCCTCATCTTCAAGCACCACTTGTTTTACAAAATTTATCGAATTCTGTACAAAAAAAAAACATCAGATCACATCGTCGATCCAGAATACTGAAACTTCTAAATTATTTAAAAATGATGAATCGGGTTTCTATGTATACCTGTTGAGAAACGTCTTGATCAGACGACGGGCGACCCCACCGTTCGGGGTCCCACAAGATGGAACTATTGAAAGCAAAACCAGAGATATGGATGGGAGGTTTGGAATCAGTTTCATTGTTCATCTTCTTCAAGTGCCATCCAATGACTTGGGAAGAGTCACAAACAGGTCCTTCTATTATCACTCTGCTCCTGTTTGGGGACAGTAGTGCCATTGGCCATGTCCCAAAGACCCTGCAAAAGTATTACCAAATATGCCATTAGTCCAAGTTTATGTCTATTATAGATCAAGATAAGCCTCATGTTCATTATATTTTAGCAAAGGACTTCATTGTTTTGGAATAGGAATCTATATGGAAATTTTTAAGGTTGATGTAATGACATCATCAAAATGTAATAAAAAAAAACTCATGTTTGGTACAACAACTAAGCAACCACCTATTGGACTCATGTCTTCTTCTTCTTGCTGTCATTACACTCATTTTCCTCAGTTTGTTGCATTATAATCATTGTATAATAGTGATTGCTGATTTGTATTATGATTATTAGATTAGCCATAGCTGAATAATACTATTTCTGTACCCACACAATGAAGCATAACTTTTGTTTTATTAGGAAAAATTACATTTAACTGCATCTAGTTATATATGATTTTCACCTAGCTACACCTAACTATTTTTTTCGTTAGGGAAATACCCCAACTTTCTAAAAAATTACCTTACTACATTTCCGTTTGTTTTTGGACGGAAAAAAGATCATGTGCCATGCACATGACTTTATTTCCCCCCCAAAATGATATAAATCCCCTTATACACATTATTATTTCTCCCTCATTTTTACTCTCTATCATTATTGGGAAAATAATGATACAAAGTTATTGGGAAAATAACAATGTCTATAAGGGCATTTATGTCATTTTTTGGAAAAATAAGGTCATATGCATGGCACTTGACATTTTTTCCGTCCAAAAAACTAACGGAAAGTTAGGGTATCTCCCTGACTCCAAAAATAGTTAAGTGTACCTAGATGAAAACCATGGATAGTTAAATATAATTATGTGTAATTTTCCCATAATAATAAGGTATGGGGTCGAAAAACTAAACGATATCATTTCATTTATTGTTTTAGAACAATTGAAACCATATTTTATTTTTGTATATTTATGTGTACAAAAATAATATTTAAAAAATAAATTAAATTAAGTTATACAATATTCTTATGGAAAATATGATTGATTGTAAATTCAAGCTATAACACAATTCCATGAGTAATTTTCAATATCTAATTCAAACAAGTTAAATAAAAATAAATTTAGTGTATAATATTTATATGATATGATTAGGAAAAAAAACTACTAAATCACTACTTAAATAAATTTTAATTTGTCGCATTCTTACCTAAAAGTTATAACACAACTAATTCAATCCTAACCTTACATGAAAATGATGTTTATTTTTTAAAATTATCATTCTACTGATCATCTAACAATATTATTTAGGTGATCAAGAGTAATAAATTAATGTTCGTTATTCTTTTGGGGTAATTACATTTAGCTGTATCTAATTTTTTTTTCGTCTAAGAGATATTTTAACTTTTAAATTTTTACACTTTACGATAATCCATTAGTTTTTACATTTTTTTTTCATCTGATAGATACCCTAACTTTAAAAATTTTACACTTTGCTACATTTTTTTTTAAAGTTAGGGTATCTCTCAGACGAAAAAAAATGTAAAAACTAACGGATTATAGTAAAGTGTAAAAATTTGATAGTTAAGATATCTCTCGGACGAAAAAACGTTTAAATACAACTAATTGATAATCTACACTTTAATGTATAAGACAAAACAAATGTAAAAACTAACTGATGGTAGTAAACTAGTGAATTTGAAAGAAAGATGGAACATACTCAATTTGCCTGAGCTCGTCGAAGAAATCGAGATCATAGACATTGGAGAGTCCGGCGAAGTGCACGACGCCGCTGAGGCGGTGGTGCTCGATGTGTCTGAGCGCCAGGTTCCTCTGCTGCTCCATCTCCGCCGCCTCCTCCGTCACGTTCTCCTTCAACACCAAGTGCCTATACATCACTCCGGTCCTCCTCAACATCTCCGAAACCTCCTCGGACTCTGTCTGCGCCTCCACTACGATCCACAGCACCGGCTGCGCCACCAGGCTCCCCGTATTCGCCAACCTCCTCAGGCACACTCCCCGGAACCCATCCCTCGAGCTCGTCGGCGTCACCAGAATTATCAGCCTCCTCGGCGCCGCCACCGCCTCCTCTTGCTCTGTTTCCCGAACCACCTCCTCATCCTCCGACACAACGGTCTCGGCTGCCGCCCGGGATGTTCTGTTGGCGGCGGGGCGGGGC
>JAYMSV010003188.1:0-10166 GCA_036897745.1 Erodium moschatum | reverse complement strand
CGTTGAAAACAGTTCACTCTTATTAGAATCTATTTGTATCGAGACCTACGGGACTCCTCACAGTATAATGATTCTAGCTCGTATTTTCAGTTAATAATAAAGATTGGTACCTTTTAGTCAAAAAAAAAAAGAGGCTAACCTATAATTCTTTAAAAAGTTATGTTAAAAAATAGGTTTATCTCAATTAAAATAAACCAAATATTATTTTTAAGGTAATAATCACAATTTTAGTTGACAAGAAAAAAAAAAAGACATATAGTTGATTAAAAGCTTCTTCATAAATTAGCCATGGCAAAAGACATCCCTTGAATAAGAACCTGATTTAGGCACAGCTATTTGCTTCTCCGCGATTTAGTAAAATAAAAACTAACAGAAATTTGATAAAAGCTTTGCGAAATAACTATATGTATTCATAAAACGTAATGAGAAATGTGGATAAAAGAGATCAAAATTTCCGTTACCGTCAATTCTTTGTGACACGCCTTTTAGTTAAAATGGTTGTTTTCTCGAGGACACTTGTACAATTCCCCCTATAAAAAATATTTTATCTAACACTGGAGCTATATTATTACTACTACCCATACATAAAGGCATGGGGATGCCATACATAGAACACACGGCTCAAGCAAGAAAAAAGATTACATTAGTTGCATTTACACATCCGTGAGAATGTGCATTCTGACCCATAATTTGGACATTCAACCATTGAATGCACACTCAGCTCGTCGTCAATGAACTATATGGAACTTTCACTGACTTACTTCCATGGATGATTGTTAATCTACATTAGCATAGGCAGACAGCCGCCGATTGTGAAGAGTGGTAACTGAGTCATGGAAAATCAGTTGGATGGAAAGCCACAGATGTAGTAATGGGTTCATCTGAAATTAGGAGACTTCATCTGCTCCAGCGACTCTACTTTCTTGAGAAGTTGTTGGATGGTATTGGAAGCATCCTAAAGTCACCAGCAATATTCAAACTTCATCAGGTTTGGATGGTATTATAATGAAAGAGAGAGAAAAATGACATAACTTTTCAGCATGGGTGCAAACCTTTAATTTCTTCCTCAAATTTTCCTCTTCCGTATCTCTTCGTTCCCTCTCCTCTGAGAAAATATCAATCAGACTTTCTTGCTCCTTGTTGAGATCCACAATTTTACGTTGTGCCTCTTCAACCTGAAAGAAAAGAGGCAAGAATAACTTCAGATGTGTGAGGGTCATGATGTACAAATTTTGTGAACAGTAGTCTCAGCCTCAAAACCATAATGTAATAAGGAAGTAGAACCAATATCCTCTCTCTTTTTTACTTCAATAATTGGCTCCCACCTAAAATCAACCACTATGACACAAACCACATGGAAATTAAATCATACCTCCTTCCCTCCAAAAATAAGTATTCTTTATTTTATCAGCAAAAAATGTGGTAAATCCTATCCGAACTTACTAATCTACCCCTATATCCCCACCCCACCCCCAGGAGAGGCCCCACTAGGTTTTGAACATTGAACCTCTTACTAGGTAGTACTCACTCGAACCAATTCCCAAACTACGGATCCCGTTTCCCAAAACCATATGTTGCAAAATAGATGTCCACCCTCCTAACGAACAACTTAATCGTGCATGAATCAACATAAATCTCTATCATGAGATAATTATAATCACTTAATGGCAAGAACATGGTTGCTCTTGTGGGCATGTGAAGAAGCATAGCACTAACTCGATCAAACCTTAATTTTTGCTAAAGTTGAATAAGATACTTATTTGGGCAGAGGGAGAATTTCACCTTCTATATAACTACAAAAGGTTAATCAAAAGCAACAATAAATGAATAGATACAAATATATAGCTATAATGCAACATCCTTCTTTCCTAAATTGTAACATGGTTGGGAGATCAAATGACTACCTGGCTTTCAAGTGATTTACGACGATCTTTTTCATTCTGCAAATCCTGCAGTAATTGACTCAACATCTCTCCTTCCTGTTTCTCTAATCTATGATGTAGAAAAAGTAAAATAAATATTATAAAACACTCGGTTTGGAGTCATGAGAAACCAGAGCAAGCATGAAGTTCAAAACGATTATTATGGTTCACAGACAAAAAAATCACCTTTCCCTCAATTCACGGTTTTCTTCTCTCAGCTGCTCTAGGGTACGCAAGTCTGCATCTGAAAAGAAGCAATCATTTGCACCTCTAATATTTCCCTGTTGATCATATAAACTCAGCATCACGACTCAAATACAGAAAACATCATATGGTATACGATGTTCATAAAACCAGCTACCATAAACATCAATCCAATGTGACATACTTTTTTCTATAAACTGTTTTAAGATCCCAATTGTAAGAATGTGAAGTTAAAGAATACCTGGTATACTAGTTGGGCCCTCCACCTATTAGCTTACATTTTTAGGCTGGGTTAAGTTTTATATAATATCAGGGTTTGTTTGTCTCGAACCTATTTGCCCTGTTTGTGTTTCTCCCGGTTGAGTCTTGGTTAATAATAGCCGAATAATTTTCTTCTTAACATAAAAACACATGAATAGGAAAGAAAATGTCATAATAATTTTCTTTAAGTCTTTAATGAGTAAGCATGGTTTAAAATGGATAAAGGTAGATATAGCTATCAAATAATAGCACAAGATGAACAGCCTATTTTTATATTGATTTGTGATGACATAATTTAAATTAACACAATAATATATAAATAGAAGACTGAAAATAAGAGGTGACCTTAAACTGGGATTTTGGCTCACGTCGATTGCTTCTTCCAGCTGATCCACAATTTTGCCGAGATTCATTATCCTCCAAATGTGAAGTTGGGCGGTTTATGCGCAAGCCCTCTTTCTGAAAAGAATTCCTAGCAGGAAGTGTTTGATGAATGCTGCCATTGGCTCGTTTCGGAGGTCGGGCAATGTCATCATCACTAGCATCCTCTATAGAAGGTGAGGATGTATCTGAAGTGATCGGTCTTTTACCAGATTTTGGAGTCCTCAGTTGATATTGCATTTGACTGTCCTTGCCCAGCTTGCTGCTTGATGTTGTAGATTTCCCTTTCAAATTAGAAGAGTCATCTGCAAGATAATCGGGAGAAGAGTCTACAGTCAGACATTATTGACATGAGAGAATTGATTAGTAATTTGGCATGAATAAGCATGCAGCGAAAAATTACTAGGTCCTCTCATATACCTCTATCTGTAGTTCCATTTACTTCTCTCTTATTACGTCGTGGGGCATATCCAATCTTATGACACAGTGTACACCTAAATAAGATGGTGAGAGGTAATTAGTAACACCTAGCCAGAAGTCAGAAACGGCAGAGAATCTGGGCTGACCCGTTATAAACAGAATTAAGCCTACAGACAAGAAACACCAACCAATAAGCTTTTTGCATTTGTATTAGTTTTGCTTCAAGTCTTGCAAGAACTGTCGTACGCTCAAAACCCTGCTTATCATGGGCTGGTTCAACAAAATTAGCTTCCAGTACACCTGCCACAGTAAACAAAGTGAATAAGAAGTGACCTTCAAATGACAAATCAACAACGCTATAAGTTCATTCACAAAAATACCTATAACCCCACGACCATCACTTCCTGCAGCGTTCCAAAGCCTCCAAAATGGCTGACAAAAAACATAATTTTATCCAAGTAATATTCAATTTTCAATTACAAAGGAACAGAAATCATGCCATAAACAGAAATGAGTACAACAAATCAATTCCAAAGATTCACGGGAATGCAGTAACATCGTGTTATCAAGTTAACCATCCACATGATGTCAAACCACACATCCATAATAGTAATCATTGAGAGAAAAACATCAGAATAGGAATGCATTTTCACCATCGCCAGTGGAATTCAAATATCAAAAATGGCATCTTGAAGCACATAAAATAAACTCAATAGAATTACTAATCATGTGAATGAAAATTATATAAGAATACTTTGATGTGTTACAGTACAGCCAAAGCAACCCAAAATTATATGCAATTATAAATTGAGCAAATGGACTAACTTTAGATGTCTGCGCTGTTGATAATATTTACAGGAAACTAGAATAGTTGCATTCCAATATTTCACGTGAAACAGTTTATTCGTTCAAATATATCAAAATACAAACATTTTCTAACAATGTCCAAACCGTTCCTAACCACATTTTGTAGCTTCGACCTGTCATTTCACATACTTCTTTATTACTGCACCATTTATTTGAAATGATGTCTTTCTTAAACTGACACCATTCTAATAAATACTGCCCAGCACTGAAGATTCTAATATTTATTCATAAAAAAAGTGATATCATATGTGTCAGATGTTCACGAAAACAACCAGAAGAAAGGTTGTACAAACCTTAATGAGTCGATTCTTGTGATAAACATTGAATCCTTGTACATCAATGTGAAATTTTGCATCCTTCACAAAACCAATGGTTACTGTGGCAGTCATCTGAGAGTCAGCAAATATTCAGATTAGCACAGGTACATTCACACACATGCATGTGTTAAGCAAGTAAAAGATTCATCAGTATAAGTGAGCCTTACATCCAATTCTTTTTCAGCTCCTTCAGCAACAGACTGTGGCCTGTACGATTTCTCCTGAGACATCATCATGTCATTCACAATATTGTGGTGTTCGACATCTCTCCCGCGAAGAATTATTCGAAAACTTGGGGGTAACCTCAGATAAAGAATTGATGCATAATTCTGGAGATAATAAGGGGGAAATGTAACTAAAATCATATAACACAATATGAAAAGAAGAGAAAACTAGACCAGAATTAAGTCCATAAACTTCAGGTCCAACGATATTTTAGCCTATCTAATGTTGTTGGTCTTAAATATATCTGCACGGAACTTTATACGTATATTGACATTTCTATTGATATGCAAACCCCTGAAAATTTGAATCCATTTTAGCTGATAGCCTAGAGGTGTGGAATTCAAGATGAGGTGGTAAACTATGAGTAAGACAAGCATGAAACAATCAATTGGTACTCAAATGCAGATGACGTTATGCACCGAAGGGCCAGAAAGCATTAAAATGCCCTCTTCTGCACTTCAGCAGAACCTTCATTGGCATATTTGAATAGATATGTAATTAATGAGCATTAGAGGATATTCTAATGGGTACTTTAAGATTTTCCACAAAAATAAGAAAATAAGATCTGCATGTGAATTTCTAAAAATAATTCAGACAAGGACGAGAGAAATGGTTAAACTGTCAAATACCCGCAGTGAATGTCGATAAGTCAGGAAGTGCTTCGAGTTAGGATACTGTTTTGCCATTTGTATGTTCTTCTCATCTCGATTAACACCTCTAAGTTGGATATCCTGTCACATCATAAACCCTAAAAGAGTTATTTTCAAAACAGTTCACTAAAAAGGCACATTTAACATATAACCACTCAACAGAGTAGAAGTCCAGAACTTTATGTAGGTTAGTGGATACATACATAAGGATCTGAATCAAAATCAAGCTCCAACAATCCTTGGTCATCCTCCCATAGGTTGTAAATTACAATTCGTGTCCCGTGATCTTTCATCAGATTAAACTACAAAATAAGAAAAGCAATGAGTATATATAGCAGTAACTCGAAAGATGATTAAAGCGTTGAAAGAGACAATTAATTACCATCAGCAAACAGATTACCTAAAGAATAATTTTTCTATTATCTTGGGTTAAATATTAATCTTTCATGCCGCCAGTTCATTAATAATAAAATAAAATTATGAAAGAACATGTCTCCCAAAACTGCAGAAAATATACAGCCACACAGGAGTAAATACAGTACAAACATAACACGGCATAAAACAGATAAAAACCATCGCCACATGAAAAAATTATAACATTTCCTTCACCTTGAAAACATCATAACTTATATATGATATTAATCATTTACCAGGTTAAATTTGTATCGTCAAATGTAATAGGCATCTGACTGCCATTACAATATATTATTCTTGTTTTTAATTTTCTTAATAAATATGTGCGCATAAACTTAGACACTATGCGATAACATCACAAAGAAGAGGGGGAAACACATGCAAAGAACACCTATTTTGAAGTTTCTTTTACACCAGAAGAAGCAAGTGATCACCTGACGAAGAAGATCTGCCTCACTAGAGAAGGGAGACCACTGAACTATTGTGTCCAAATTTTTACTCCAGTCACCAGTATATCGTAGTAATTGGGTCCATTCTCTTCCTTGTCTTTCATAATCAAGCTACAAAAAAAAAAATCAATTAAATGAACATAGGTTCTACTGTAATAAACCACTAAAGTGACTAAACACATTAAAACACACATGAGTACATTACAAATATTGGAAAGAATGAAAAGTAGCAAATTGAGATGACTACAGTAACTACCAAGTATCATCCGTTCCAGATGACAAGGTTTCAATAAAGACAAGTCAACAATCTGATACACATGCAATCTAAAACAAAAGTGTGTGCCAGTAATCCGTGCATAAGTCCCAACTCCGAAGAATATCAAATGTATTTTACTTGCAGTTTTTGTCAATATATCTTCAAAAATATAGGAACAGATAATTTTATTTTAATTATATGGTGTTATTATACAAATACTTTCAAAACCAGTCGAAGTAACTGAAAATGGTATGCTTTTTGAATTGATTGGTCTTATGAGTTATGAGGAATGAGAAAACAATAATCATTTAATCTAAATAGCTGCAAACCCATCAGAAATGAATAAGTCTGTTGATCTGACACAGGAAACCATTAAATATCAAGTCAATCATGATATGACAGACAGCTCTGCATAAGCCATAATCCAATATGATGCAGTAAAACCCACTGAGCTGTAGGGCAGAGTGAAAATTATGATACATATAATGTTTGTTCTTGGGAGCACAAGAAAAGAAGTTTGATGCATAACTTAAAAAACATCTCATCATGAAAGTATTAAGATAATAATATCAACAAAGCAACAATATACTAAGAACACTAATAGTAGTAGATACCAGAATGCATAGAACAAAAAAGACATGTGGATCTAATATCAGCCAAGTGGAAATTTAAAATTGTGATGTCATGTAAACCATGGTAATCAATTATAATGATAACCAACTTTAAACTGATAAACCCAACTATAGAGTACATGGGTGTGAAACAAAAGCTCAAAGATTATTACCATGGGAACCACGATATCTTCTTTTCCCGTGCTTCTCAAAAATGTGTAGGACAGCAATCCAATGGTTTGTGAAGGGCTAGCAGCAACATTCAAAAATTTCAGTTCATTTCATCAGTACTGGAAACAAAATCAAGGATGGGGCAAAAACAATATGCAATAAAACAAAATCAAAAATAGTAACTGCAGGCACTATGCAGGGCAGAAGTTTATCATTAACTTGCTTGTCATTAAAAGTTCACATTATCTTGTGTACCCATTGCCAGCACTCATTAATTCAATTTGCAGCAGAGTGAAGTACCAGAGTTAAGAGTTAGAACCATAACATTGTGGCAAACCCATAAAGGCAAATAGTTTTGGACAAATAGAAACTTAATGTGATCGACAGAGTGAGAGGCATATTTCTGAATCACATAGAACTCAAACATGGGAAACACAATCACAAAAGATGATACACTAAACACGAACCTTTTCCCATCCTTCCCACGACAGCGTGAGAACACAATCACATCTGCTCCGAGCCTCATTGTACTTGTCTTAAATCCATTGCCATCTGAGAACAGGCACAGATACTTATTACCTTTTTCAAAGTAAACGGCAGGCACTAATAGGGAAAAAGTGATTTTGGAAGATCGGCTTACATTGTCCAATGGTATTCGCTATCTTGCTTTTTGCAGAATAGCCTAAAGACATGCATTGTCGCATACGTTCTGGATCCATTCCACCACCATCATCTGCAATAAGAGACTTGTACAATAAATAATATAGATAATGACAAACTATTATGTAAGAGAACATTTATCACCATGGAAACATTTTTTGGGGGAGAGGTCTTTCTGTGTCAAGAGTGAAAAACTATTCAACAGGAGAAACAAGACAGGACAAAAGTTAAGGATTCGTAACACATATAAAAAGCATTTCAAAAATCTAAGAGCAATACATGAAATCATAAGTCTGGAAAAATGATATAAATCATAAATGTATATTAAGATGAGGAGTAATTACAATAAAGAAGCTGACAATGAAATCTGAAACATAGAAGTCTGAACTTCAAATATAAGGTGCTATGCTATTGCTTTTGCCACTTAACACGTACTTCAATAAGAGGTTTGAATATTATCAATTTGTATATCCAAATCAAGGAAATCAATACAATGCCAAGGTACAGCAAAAATATGATTGAAGAAGGATGCCCTCATGAGGTATTTGAGTTGACAGACACTCTAAGAATGGGAATACAAGATTCTAATATAAAAAATAAAAAAAAATCATAGGTCTTTGTAGGCCATAAATACAAGATGCTAAATACCTTCAATTATCAACATCCTGCTTCCGTCTTTCTTATTTTCATGCATGTCTATGTTAACAAATGTAGCCCCGTTGCAAACCTGAAATGAAAAAAAAGATCACTAGTAATAAAGTGAAGAAAAAAGCATACGTTGAATAATTTACAAGGAAATTAAGTACCTCATCCAACGAATTATCTAGAAGTTCTGCAAAAGCTGCCGAAATAGAATCGGTAAATAATGGTCAGAACATATGCCGGCCAAAAAAACATAATATAATATTTTTATTCTATTTTCAGATATGAACATGGTAAACTAACCTCCAAGAGCCCATTTATGACTAGTTGCATTGGAATGTAAGAACTTGGGATGAACTCTGACACGATCCATTCCACCTACAAGTTCAGAAAATAAATGCATGCATGAGATTGTGGTTTCTAGGGAGATATGCTTGGTTTAAGATATTCATCAATATATAAGATGCTACTTTTTATCAGTTCTAAGATGATCACATTGCAAAAGAAGTTGAAAGAAATTCAAGAAATGGCATGTTCTTAAGTAAGTAGGATTATTATGAGGCAGTGCATACACATAAGGCTTCAAAGCACTCAGGTGTCATTCAAACATCACAGAGAGAATGGAGTAATTGATAGGCAGGGCGGAGTCACACTTTTGAGTAATTTATGCACATGTCCCCATTAAGTGCTCAAATAATTTAGATTGATTTTTCATCGAATCACTAGAAAGATAGATCAACGCGCCCCCTTTAAAATTATGAAGGTACCACTGATTTAAATTGTGTCTCATTTGCCTATTTGCAAAGGTTGTGGATTCGATTTTTATAGTTTGGCTTTACACCCTACCCTTGGGTGCTCCCATGTCCCCACTACTCAAGTTGTCATAACTAACTTATGGAGGTAAATCAGCAATTTGTGGTTATCTAACTAACTAAAATGGAAATAGGACGGTTATTTTAGAGGAGTCACTTTAAGAAAGTGGGGCATATGTTTTGGGACGGATGCCGTATTTTGGATCTTCCACTGCTGATAGGTGATAGCCGTGATTACTATGGAGTTGGAACTGCGACATACAAAGAATGCCAGAGAAACAAAGTTGTAGGACGACTACATTTATGTCAGCGCATTATAAGCCTCACGGCGAACTCAAGGTATGAACTCTAACGTCAAAGGTATCAAGATAGTAAGATACAATACTTTCCAGAGACCTTGAACATGCCCTATTAAAAATAATCGGAGATGGGAAATTGGAAACTGATGTAGCTATTCATAAGAAATGGAAACTAAACTTTCAGAGCACAAAAAATACAAACTCTAGTGACAAAAACCTATACAAAAGGTATTGGGTCTAGAGCATCAATAACTTAATGTCAGTTAACAGCTAACATACAAAAGGTTCTCATGGTACATTGCCACTAACCTAGTTCCATGTAGGCATTAAGAAAGTCTACATGAGCAAGCACCAATTTTGAACAATGTAGCATGAAGTGGCAGGCTAGAAATTCAAATTGACCAAATTAAATTTGACATGTAAAAGCAAATTACCAGAAGTTATGTTCCAATCACCGTCAGGACACCCTTCATAGTCTCCGGCCTTCCAGAACTGCTTGGAACTATGTGAGGCGACACTCTCCGGCTGCGTCTGCCCAGAGACACTCTCCGGCGCCGGAAGGAGCGGCAGAACAGGCGGCGAAGGATACGGCTCCGGCTCCGGCT
>JAYMSV010003187.1:0-10167 GCA_036897745.1 Erodium moschatum | reverse complement strand
TAGGACCTTCACACCTACTTGCATGCCAACGCCTTTGCCTCTTAGAGTCAACTCGTACCTCGGCGACCCACTGGGGCACCACCACAACCCGACCCTTTAAAGGCCCAAGATTCTGATCGAGACGACGGAAACCTAGGGCCCATCAGATTCCTTTGCTGCCGCCACCGCCCCTCCCCATTAAGAAAGGATGCCCTCGGGCGTGTTCCTTCCTGAACCGATCTCGCCAAGGATTTTGAGGAGAGGTCTCGATCATTTGGATCAACATCGACCGCCGTGCCGCTATCCTCTTCGACCAAGTCCCACCGCTGTTCAAGATGGTCCATGACTAGCAGCCGCACCGGATACCGAAAAACACGGGGGACGTAAAAACCAACCTACCCGGAACACCAGTTCGACGGGTAGGGGTTACGACGAGCAACAGACCTTTGTCCGACCGACTCCACCACCGATCGGTCTAAAAGACCAGATCGGAGACCATAGATGCTAAACATAAAAAACAAAGGAGGAAAACACGAGGATACGTTCTCTAAACCGACGTAGGAACAATCGCACGAGGGGATACGACCTAACAACGCCGTCTAAGAACAACCGTCGACATTCCTATGTAATTGCTATTAGGAATGGGGTAGTAATAAATCATAATTATTTTTGATAAATTGTATACCAAATAAAAATAAAATTACGAAGGACTGTTTTATTTTATTCGTGCAGTGCATACCTATCTCAACTGGGCCGAGTGAAGAAAAATAGTTACCCCCTCAGCCCATCATGAACCCTTGGTGGGCTTAAATCGATTAGTGGACCGAGTAGAGCCCAATGTATGGAGCTACTTTCTTCATCAAAATGATCGGAACGCGAGGAAGAAAAGAGATGCCGCCGGTAGAGAGAGCCAGGTGTGTCGGCGTTGAGGAGCCTAACCGGAGAAGATGAAGTCGAGGAGTGAAACATCTCGCCGCCTCCGCCATTGATTAGAGCCCCAGGCCCAGGCCCAGCTCGAGTTGCTGACATAACTTGCGGCTTGGCTTTCCACGTCATCACAACTTAAGTGAAATGACGATTTGACCCCAAAACTCTCCGTGAATTTACAATCCACTCCTCAATTCGTGTTCTTCTTCATTTGTGCTTTCTTCACGTTTGAGCTCTGTTGCTGTTCTGAGTGATATGGACGAAGCCTCTGGACTCGCCGGCGAGTTCACCGGGAACGGAGGTGTCGACGGGATACAATTAGAAGAAGTAAACGGGGGCGGTGGCAGCGTGTTCGTGCCGTTGAAATCGAACTGCCTGGAGCTGTTGGAGCTTCTACAAAACCCTAAAAAACACTCCCCTGCAATCCCTTCGCTTCTCCATCTTCTCCGCAGCTCGCCTCCCCATTTTCTCCAGCCGTTCTTCGAGTAAGTGTCCTTCTCTGTAGCCACTCTCATATGTATGTTCATCAATGTATGTGCTTTTGTATTGTTTGTGGATATGGGGGAAAAGTATTTTATTTATTTTATTTTCATTTTATGGAGATCCTTTCTGAACATAAAATTGAAATTTGTATTTGGGAAGTTGTGGGTGGATAACAGAAGTTTTTGTTGTGGATCATATTGGAAATTTGCCTAATCTGTGTGCCATTAATGTAGCCATGTGTATATCATTAGGATGTTAATCAGTGAGAGAGGTTTAACTTAACCAAGTGGGGTTAGTGGTTTACTTGTGACCATGGCATTGAATGATCCTTCAAGCAATGTGTACTTGAAGATGATAGAACTGAAGACAATTGTGGTTCTTACAAGGCTGTTGTTCCTTGTTTGTTTCTTTCCGATATCTAATATTTGGCTTGCTGTTCTGTTTTTCTATCTTTCAGCTATGCCTTGTTCCCGTTACTGCTTCTGCTGGATGCAGCAGTTAATTGCAGATCCACACGAAAGGTTGATTCTCAAGGCAAGCATGCATCGTTTAATGAATTGAAATCATCTCCTTATGTGAGTGATAATGTGGCAGAAGGCGTGCTTCAGTGTTTAGAGGAGCTTCTGAAGAAATGCCGTGTAGGGTCTGTGGATCAGGTAGTTTAAGTTGACATGTGGTTTGGATGGGATATTTGCATTTTTTGTGTGTGACATTGCAATTACAAAGTTGCAATAGCTTACAGTTTGAAGCAAATCAATATTATATAGGGTCATGTGCATGTGTAGTATGTTTTATTCTTTCTGATTTAGACATTAGTTCATAGTTTTTTACTTGGTGACTTCACATGCGATAACCGATCATCAAGATTTTTCTGGTAAGCTGAAGGCATTGCGGGCTAGCCGTAGAAAGCTGAAAAAGGTATGGGTTGGATATGATCTGATATTTTGATGTTGGCATGGAGGATGATGATTACAACTGTAGTCAATTTCATCAAGTAGATACTGTTCCCTAACATAGAGCATCTCCAGAATAGTCATTTTCAACTTACATGATGTACTGGTTAACTCATTCCTGTACAACTATTTACCTGTAATTTTCTCATTCCACATTAGCTTTCATCATCTTCAATGTAGTGCAGATATTTAACGGTTGAATCTCTGTACTGTTACATTTATCAAACAAATATCTGAAATTTTTGTACACCTAAACTGTGGTGATATGCTTTTGCAGATGGTTGTAGTGTTGAAAAAACTGACCTATGGGGCGTTACTTTCTCCATCTGAGGCTTCAGAAGAGTTTCGTGAAGGAGTTATTAAGTGTTTCAGGGCTCTGCTTCTGAGCTTACTTCCTTGCTCTGATGAAACCTGCTTATGCAAAACAAACCGTGCTCTCTCCACACTCTTAAAAAACTCTGATCTGGAAGCCACCTTCACTAGTCCTCCACAAGGAGAATGTTTACTTGCATTTCTTCACTCACAAAGTGGTCTGTCTGCTGTTGGACATTGGCTGTCACTTCTTCTCAAAGTATGTTGTTTTATATTTCATTTTATATGATTTGTTTATCATGTAACAATTTCTTGAAGAAATTAATTATGAATTATATGAAAAGATTGCAGATACTGAGGTTGTACGAGGACATCGAGGCAGTGCAAAGCTGCGCGTAGAAGCCTTCATCACCTTACGTGTGCTTATTGCAAGGGTAATTTTGTAACATTCAGTATGCCATCTTAGTGAGGATCTTCAATTCATTGCTTGCATGTACAAAGTTTCTTTTCATACTTGAAAATTAGGTTTAATTGAGTCTGTTATTCATTTGCAGGTTGGTTCTGCAGATGCATTAGCTTTCTTTTTACCTGGTGTAGTTAGTCAATTTGCCAAAGTACTACATGTCTCCAAAACAATGATTAGTGGGGCTGCTGGAAGCATGGATGCCCTCGACCAAGCAATTAGAGGTCTTGCTGAGTATCTTACACTAGTCCTTCAAGATGATGCCAATGTATCCAGCCTAAATGTATCTAGTACTGTTGTGAATAGCTTTGATTCAAACAAAGCTAAATCTACACATTCATATTTGGAGGAGCTTCGCCAGTTGCCCGTTAAAACTCAAGGCCAGAATAAAGTTGTGCCAGGAGATTCAGGTGATGAAGCAGTAGACATGGTCACTTCAGAATCCAATTCCAAAGATTGTGGGTATTCTAATTCTGGCAAGGGAGTAGGATCTTTTCACGTGAACCGCACAAAAGATTGGATCGAAAGCACTTCAACACATGTCAATAAACTACTATCAACTACATTTCCACATGTATGTTTCTACACGTGAATCAGGGATAGTTAATATGGTTGTCCTAGAAACCATCAAGATGCATTAAAAACCTTTAATCTGGAATTAATTGTTTCTTACATCTGCCGAACCTTTCATTTTTCCAGATTTGCGTCCATCCATCTAAAAAGGTGAGGCTAGGGCTTCTTTCTGCAATACAGGGATTGTTATTAAAATGTAGCTACACTCTGAAGGAGTGCAGAATGATGCTCCTGGTAAGCTTATAGCTTTAACTATACTTCAATACTTTTGAGTTGTCACTTAATGGTGCCTGTAATATATTTGTCGTTGATAGAGAGCAGCTGATAGCCTTAAGACCATACATATTTGACCCGTCACTACCTAGTGGCTTGAATATTTTTTGTTTATGAAATATAGCAATAAGCCAACAACTGCAAGTTTGATTGTTTCGTAATTGCTTGGTTGAGGGCGTCCATTTAAAATTTCATATCATATATTTTTTTGTAATTGGAATTTAAGTTGGGTGCGGGTCATGCAGGAATGCTTATGTGTTTTGGTTGTTGATGACGCTGAAGACGTTTCTGTAGCTGCGCAAGAATTCCTTGAAAATTTGTTCTTATTGAGTGGGAAACAACATGTTGAGCAAGATGTAGCCGAGATTTTTGTCAGGTAAATGCTTTGCCTAAGAGTTAGATGTAATTGCTCACCTTCATTAAAAAGGGGTAATCTTTGTGGAACTAATTGTTTTCCCCAAAAATAGGCTCATTGAAAAACTTCCAAAAGTGGTTCTTGAGAGTGAGGAATCACTAGCATTATCACATGCTCAGAAGTTACTCGTGGTTATATATTATTCGGGCCCTCGACTTCTGGTGGATTATCTCCTTCAGTCTCCGGTATGTGCTTACTTCCAAAGTCTATATTTTGTATTTTAGATGAACTAGTTTGTATTATCTTTGATCTTTATGGGACGTGACACTACTATTGGTTTATGGATTCATTTAATTGGATGATATATTTGAAAACTAGAGGTTACGTATACAGATGATCCATTGGAAACCAATATGTTTTCTTTGTTTGAATAATTTTAAATATTCCTCTTAAAATAATTGGCAATACTATAATCTTTTTATTTTAGATAGGCAGTTTGTTTTGAGTTAACACAAGGAATGAACACATCTTAATTAGTTTCTTGCTGCATAGCCGTGATCCACCTGTGCATTGCCACAGAGTGTAGACAACATCAACTGTTTTGGGAGAAATTAACTTTCTAGCTGTTTGACTCTGTACATCAACTAAGCACTTCTATTTTGCACAGGTGAGAGCTGCTCGGTTCTTGGATATATTTTCAATTTGTCTGAGTCAGAATTCAGTGTTTGCTGGTTCTCTTGACAAGCTCATTTTAGCAAGGCCATCCTCTACAGGATACCTTCCTTCTGTTACTGAGTTGGAATCTGGAAGAAAAACACTGGCTATCATGAATAGTGCTGTGAAGGAAAATGAAATACGCCACTCAGTTGAAGATGTGCAGAAGACTTATAAACTTCCACACATGCCACCATGGTTCGCTTATGTTGGCAGTTCAAAACTATATGAGGCTCTCGCTGGGATTCTTCGACTTGTAGGTTTATCTCTGATGGCAGGTTGTTCCAGCTCTTGGATTTTATTTATTTTAATTTTATTTTTGTGCTGTACACTCAAACCGGCCTAATCGTTCTTTTTTTGCATGTTTCTAGACTCTAGAAGCGAGGGGCATTTGTCAGTTATTACTGATATTCCACTAGGTCATCTGCGTAAATTAGTATCTGAGATCCGCGTTAAAGAATACAATAAAGAAAGCTGGCAATCTTGGTATAACAGAACTGGTTCTGGACACTTAATACGCCAGGCAAGTACTGCAGCATGTATTCTGAATGAAATGATATTCGGGTTATCGGAGCAATCAAAAGATATTTTCAAGAAGAGGTTTCAAAAATCCAGGACAAGTAGGGAAGGGGTTCAGGAACATGACACAGAATCTGTTTGGAAATTTTCTCAGCTTATTGGGGAAGGAAGTCAGATAATTGACTGTACTGGTCGTATCTTACATGAGTATCTATCACCTGAATTGTGGAATCTTCCAATAGAACATAAATCATCCCTTCAAAGTGATGCTGAAGCAGAAGATATTGCTCTGTACTTCTTTCAGGACACTGCCATGCTGCACCAGGAAATGACAACTTACTTCACAAAAACTACTGTTAGTTTATGAGACAGAACATTTTTTCATGGTACTGATGGGTGATTTTGTTTTCTTTGAACAGGTTGTTATAGATGGAATAGGAATTTTTAATATTTGCCTTGGCAAGTATTTTGCTTCTAGTGGATTTCTTCATTCATCTCTTTATATGTTGCTTGAGAATCTTATTTGTTCAAATTTCCAAGTAAAAAGTGCATCTGATTCTGTCTTGCATGTCCTTGCTGCAACATCTGGGTATGCAACGGTGAGTTCGTGTTGTACAACTTTATTTCCTCATGAATCTCTTCTTAAGAATCATCTATATAAAATTTTGTAGGTTGGTCACTTGGTTGTGGAGAACGCAGACTACATAATTGATTCTATATGTAAGCAATTACGTCATCTGAATCTGAATCCTCATGTGCCAGATGTGCTTGCTTCCATGCTTTCCTATGTTGGGGTAGCTCATAAAATACTAGCTCTGTTGGAAGAACCGGTATGACCATTTAGTCTCTAATCTTATTTTTCTCACTTCATAATTTCACATGGAGGATTTTTTTATTGCAATAATCTTCTTATGTCAGTTGAATAACAGTTCATGTCTTCATTATTGAAGCACTATGTTTTCGTGTTTGTGTTGGGGTTTTATATGCTCAGAATAATTATTGCTTCTGTTTTGTTCGTTGTGTTATATTGTTTTTTCTTTCCTTTTTGAGTCTTAAAACTAACTGTCTACATTGTGAAATTTGAAAGATGCGGTCTGTTTCGGTGGAGCTCGAGATCCTTGGAAGACATCAGCATCCAGATTTAACTATTCCCTTCTTAAAGGTCTTCTGTTATATCTATTTTCTCTACTTTTCCTTTATATTTCTTTGCATTCGGCTTGAGCATATCGATGACCTGGAAAAGCACCTCGAGTGCTATATTAGAGTACATCTCCATCTCTCTCTTGTAACTATCATTGCACTGATTTCATTTCCTTTAGTCTGTAGCAGAAATCACCAAGGCAGCAAAGCTTGAAGCTTGTTCATTGCCCATAGCAGCAAATTCTTTTTCTGACAAAGTGAAGTCTAAATTATCATGCATGGAAAAGAAGGCCAAAGCTAAATCTGGAGAAGGTAAATCAGAATATCTTGATAATACTAAAATGGGTGGATTACTTAATCTTTCTTGATGAAATTATGCAGAGGAATTGGAGAGTATTTTGTTCGAGTTTAATGATTCAAAAAGATACAGACGAATGGTCGGATCTATCGCTGGATCATGCTTAATAGCTGCAACTCCGCTACTAGCTTCACCTAAGCAGCCATCATGCTTGATATCCCTGGAGATAATTGAGGTATCGAACTCTTCATGGTTTCTTCTACAAGAGATAGAATGAATTGAACAGAACTAAGCTGCCAATATCACATTTTGTGTAGAACGGTATCATAGCATTGGCAAAAGTGGAAGAAGCTTACAGGCATGAAAAGGAAGCTAAGGAAACAATCGAGAGACTGATTGAGCTGTGCTCATTTTATCACATCCAAGATGCGCTGGATGCCGATGAAGGGGTTGATGAGAACAGGTTGCTTCCTGCAGTGAACAAGATCTGGCCCTTCTTGGTCATATGCGTTCAAAACAACAATCCAATGGTCCGTATAAATTATTACAACCTATAAGTTTTGTTGAGGACATCGTTACAAGTTTTGTTGCTTTCATAGGTTGCGCGGAGATGCTTGACTGTGGTGACCAACACAGTCCAAATCTGTGGAGGTGATTTCTTTGCAAGAAGGTTCCACAAAGACGGGCCAAGCTTCTGGAAACTTCTGAGCACATCTCCTTTCAAGAGGAAATCATTCTCGAAACAAGAAAGAACCCCGTTACAGCTTCCTTATAGAAACACTTCGGTCTCCACAGAAGACACCGTGGCAGAAGCTTCCAGCCTCAAGGTCCAGGCTGCGGTTCTCAACATGATTGCCGAGCTGTCCCGAGACAAAAGGAGCACTTCGGCATTGGAAGTGGTTCTCAAAAAGGTGAGCGGTCTAGTCGTCGGGATAGCTTGCAGCGGTGTCGTGGGTCTGCGAGATGCATCCGTGAAGGCGCTGCAGGGACTGGCGTGCATTGATCCGGATCTCGTGTGGCTTCTATTGGCGGATGTGTACTACTCGAAGAAGAAAGATGTGCCTCCACCACCCGCTTCAGGCTTCCCGGAGCTTTGGCAAGTCCTGCCGCCACCTTCGTCTCCGAAAGGATACGTATATGCACAGTATGCGGGACAGACCTATGGTTTCGACATTGACTTCTCTTCCGTGGGAACTGTTTTCAGAACACTGTATTCTTAGGCTTTCAGTAATCTAATGTACAGCTGAGGGAGATGTTTCACGCATCTTAACTACATCTTTTTTGTTTTGTTAATGATTATGCAAGAGCAAGACACATTCGATAGTGTTTTGTTTTTTGGAACATGTATAGAGGAGTCTCTGTTTGAAGTTATCATGTCAATCTCTTTTGTCTATTAATGTTGTTAAGACAGGGAAAATTCCCAAGGGTAGTTAGGTTGTACAGTTGTATTTCTCTGTTAATTATCTGAATCAATATTTATTTAATTAATTACATAACGTATGTGCTGTTATTATTTATCAGATTGATTAGTTAAAATAATTATTAATTGTATTTATTCAGAAATGCATATAAAATTAATTAAATAAAAACAGTTGTTAGTATGAGCTATGCGAGGGTCTCGTATCGTTTTATTTTGATACGACAATGGTACATTTGATCCGTGTTATTTGCGATTGGTTCACGTCCTCCACGTCATGATTTTCTTGAGTAGTTCTTGACTTTGACAAAATTAGCGGCAAGTTTTTCTAACGGAAAAACTCGAGTCATGAAATTGTTGGAAGACACAAGGAATGAAGGCTAGCCCTCAACGTGAGATTAGAACATTGATATTTGTCGGGGAACTGGACTTCTTATAACAAAGGCCAACGCCCGACAATAAACATGGACTCAAGGTCAAATAAAGGGAAGCCTCTATTAGCACGAGCAAAGGTTGGAGATGGACACCTCATTGTACACGCTCTTATAAAAATGATATATATTATTAAAAAATATGTTGATTTAACAATTAATAAAATAAATATATTTATGTGCTCCAACGGTCAAGGCTCAAGTCTTCATGTGAGAGATCTTAGGTTCGATTTAATCTAGACAAATAACTGTATTTAGTATAAATTAGTTTAGAATTTTGACCTATGATATATGACACAACAATTCTATAAAAGAAAATTGATTTACATATTTTTTAAATTTAAAATAAAAATAGATTCAAACGTGGAAAATTTCCCCTTTAATATTGTTGAAGTTTTATACCAAACATTTAGAAGCATTTCAAAAAGTGCTAAATCCCATGAGTTTATGAGCAATTGACTAAAATATTTATAATCTATAGCACAAACTCAGTAGTAAATATTAAGAGGCCCACTCATAAAAATAAATAATAACAGGCGAAATAGATGATTGATATAACATCAAATCAATCAAATTTTGCCGGGGATAAAAATGGTCGCCGGACATCCTGCAGAGAACCGGAGTGTATCAAGCACGCGCGAATCAAGCGGTTGGGCATGCTCTTAAAATGCTACAAACCAAAATTTCCCTCCGTAGCACTTCCGATGAAGCACCACCCTCAAATTACACCACGCGCCAAACGCTCTCCAGCCGGTAGTGCCGCGCCTACCACGCTCCAAAATAACGCGTGAGTCAAGGCCTCCTCAATTGCGCTCTGATGCTTGCCAAGTACGGCTCTTACGGTACAGCCACACGCTTGCTGGAACCTACTACGTCACACTGAGGCATAGTCACCGTACACCTGTAAGATAAGATATAGAGAGAGAAACCACCGAGAAAGAAATCTTTCCTGCTTTTTAGAGAGAGAAAGTGGGGGAGAGAGAGCAAGTCTAGAGAGAGAAAGCGAAAGAGAAGATCTGAGAAATCGAGAGACGGAGAAGAAAGGTAACGAGCTCGAAACCCTACCGTCCATCATCTCTATGTTGTGCATACCGTATTTCCGATGAAGCTGTAGTTATAGATTCATTTCTGTTGTAGAGAGAGGGTTGCGTGGTAGATTGGCGAACCCTAATTCGAGTCCTTGAGAAATCGGAATTAGGGTCTGTTTTTTTGGTGTTTGGATCGGAATCGTAAAACCCTAATTTTTAGGGAAGAATTGGCTGATAGGATCGAGGAACTAGGGTTTTCGAGGTTACATGTATGGCTTCGGGGCCTGCTGTTGGAGGAAATG
>JAYMSV010003186.1:0-10169 GCA_036897745.1 Erodium moschatum | reverse complement strand
AACTCCAGGGTCGTCCAGATCCGATACGTCGGAGCCGACACCACCGCCGCCCACTACGGGGTCTTACTCGGTGGCCGTCCGGCGTGGGAGGTCGCCGTGCTAGATAACCGATCTAATTCTCTCCAGGTTGACATAATATTACAAACATGATATGAATATAAATTATTAGAATATCAATTTAATTAAAAACTTAAGCTGATAGTTGAACGTTTTTTTGTTATGTATGCAGTGGTATGCATTTGAAATGTTGGTGGTCTGCACCGGCAAGTACGGGGATGAGCCTCGGGCGCTGAGCTTTCCGAGCAACAAAGGAGAGGAGGTTTTCGCGGGGAAGGTGATGCATTCTATGGATTACGCCAAGCTCGGGAAAGAGGAGACTCGGGAGCTTCTCCGAGGGAAGAAGGTCGCTGTCGTTGGCTACAAAAAATCGGCTATTGATTTAGCTGTCGAGTGCGCCGAGGCAAATCAAGGTATACAAATATATATCCACCAAACACCTCTAAAGTCCAAGTCTACCAGGTCACGAGTAGTCTATTCGTTTTCATAATTTCATATCCAAAAGAATCGAAAATCAATATGAAACGTTATTCGAATAATTCTTGTTTAAGAAGTTACATCAAACTAAATGACAATCACTAGAAGAGTACCACAAAAAATGACTTAGACTTCATATATTAAATATGCAATGAAAGTTGCATGAGTGGGAACCAAGATCATGGTTGGTCAAGTTGACCTGATGAAAGGTCAACACTACATAAATAACCACCAAACCTCTGCTTGTTGACCTCTCAATTCCACTCCATTTTTGGTAATTATTGTCTCCGAGTAGGTAGTAGTAGTATGGTTCCAGTTCAACGAACGGCGCAGATTTGATCAAAAATAATTATAATAGACTGATCGATATATTTGGACGGTGATGAAGGTGAAGAAGGGCAGGCGTGCACAATGGTGATCAGGACGCTACACTGGACCGTCCCTTCATACTGGATATGGGGATTGCCATTTTTCTTGTTCTTCTCCACAAGGTCTTCACAATTTCTCCACGAAAAGCCCAACCAAGGCCTCTTCAGATCCCTCCTCTGCCTCCTCTCTTCTCCACTGGTAATTAATAATTAATTCACAATTAATTAATTAAAAAAAACTCATTCTAATATTTTTTTTTTGTGACAGAGGAACTCAATTTCTAAGTTCATAGAGTCTTACTTGGAGTGGAAGCTTCCGTTAGTCAAGTACAGGCTCAAACCGGAGCACCCGTTCGTGGAGGACTACGCGTCGTGCCAGATGGCGATCCTGCCGGAGAACTTCTTCTCGGAGGCCGACAAGGGCAAGATCGTCTTTAAGAAGACAAACAAGTGGTGGTTCTGGAACAAGGGTTTAGAGTTCGAGGACAAGTCCAAGCTCGAGGCTGATGTTGTCATTCTCGCCACCGGCTTTGACGGCAAGAAGAAGCTCCGGGATATGCTCCCGCAGCCCTTCTCTAGCCTCGTCGTTGACTCTTCCGGCATCATGCCCCTCTACAGGTAACGTTGACACGTTCTTATATGGTATTAGAGTCTGGTTTGAATCACGTGATGTCCTCGAACTATAATATAGTACTATAGTTGTCATGTCCTCGAACGATTTTTTCCGACATGTATGTATTGAACTTATCTACGTATTTATATTTTTCGTTTATTATCAGAAAACAACAATTTCTGTCAAACTTGGATATAAAATTCGTAAAATACCTTTACTTCTAAACTCTCCCAATCCCTACGCTCTAAACCCTAAACCTCTAATCCTTCTATCTTGGTCTTCCAATTAAGTGTAGTTTAGGGTTTTTAAGGCTCATGATTCTTAGGGTCCGAAGTATTTTAGGAGTTTCCGAATTTTCTAGGGATTTTCCGTCCTAATAAATGGACGAAATATGTAAATACATTTCAAAGGAATTGAGGACATCACATATATATAAAGGGTCATTCCGTGCATCTTTTGGAGTTACCCGTACATCTACATACAAATGTCCAATTAAATGACTCATATATAATTATTATTCAGTCACACACTCGAAAGAGTGCATGGTAAAACTCGACTCGATATAAATGATTCATCTTACATATTTAAGAGTAATTAACTAACATCGATCTAATTGATGTTATTGTAGGGGAACGATTCATCCATTGATACCGAACATGGCGTTCGTTGGGTACATAGAGAGCGTGTCGAACTTGCACACGGCGGAGCTGAGGTCGATATGGCTGGCTCGACTGGCGGACGACATGTTCAAGCTTCCCAGCATTGAAGACATGCTGGAGCAGACCAGGAAGGAGATAGAGGTGATGAAGAAGACGACTCGGTTCTACAAGAGGCATTGCATCTCCACATTCAGCATCAACCACAGCGACGAGATTTGCCACGAAATGGGCTGGAACTCCTGGAGGAAATCGAATTGGTTCTCCGAGGCTCTCAGCCCTTACAGCAGCCAAGACTACCAACAACTTAACTGAACTAAACCACATTTAATTATAATTAAAATACTCATACCAAATAAAAAAGAAAAATAAATAATGGGTTTTGATGATCACTGTGTTCATCACCTTTTTTTTCCTTTCTTCCTTACATCTCATATTTTGTACTAGATTATTACATTGAATAAATGATTACTTTTCAAATTAATATAAGTATGAAGTATTGGTCATTTCTAGTTACATATAGCATAAAGACATGTAAATAAATGGTTACTTTACATATTACTTTAAAATACGTTATTACATTTAATCCTTAGATAAATATATAATCTTTAATCCACTTGTTTACTAATAGTGTAGGAACCGTATCCGGGAGAGGTCCTTCGTGCGGAAGCCTATCCTCCCGTTCATATTGCTAAGTTCAAGTTTGATTATACTCCTCACGATGAAATGAGTCCCCCTCAGAGGATCAAACAACTTTCAAGCACCATCTTGAACGGTTACTGACAATGCTATTTTGTTATTCTCTTGTTTTGATGGCTGATTCGTGACCGTGGTTAAATGTTATAGAGTTTGTGGAGAAGAACCTTATCTTGTACTGACTCTTTTATTTTGATTACTAATATTAGTTGCACCTTTCGCTCAAAAATAAATAATTTATCATGAGCAAATTCGAACTTCACCGAGTTATACCGGTGAAGATTTGGACAAGTAATAAGGTTTGATAATATTCGAGTGTAAGAAGTTAGATCAAAACTGCATAATCAGGTGATAATAAAAAAAACTAATCACAATTTCATAACTGTATCACAAACGACAAAGCATGGACCGAGTAAGGTTTAGTTCATCACACTTTAAATACTCGGTTGATTAGATATAAGCAGAAAGGGCAAGTTGTGGGGTGGAGTCAAAAGTCAAACATCCTCGTACAATTCGTGTGCTCTTGAACTTTGTTGCTATTCTCGTACGCGTAACCTAAGACCGTCCCAACTAGAATCTTAATACTTCCTAATAAAATAATTGGACATTTGAAAAAAGTACATTTATTTATGCATGGACTTAAACTGCATAGTGAATAAATAACTGGAAAATGGTATCTATATTTTAACTTTATATTTATATATGGGCAGCCCAACTCTTAACATATTTTTGCTAGCCACACTCAATATCAGAAACTAAGAACTGAAAGGAAGAGATTGGGTTAACAAAACACAGTCCTTGTCAGGAGAGCCACTCTCCATCCATTCCTTCAAATTCACCTATGTCCAAGCTGTGCATAGTAGAAAACAAAGTTAAAAATAAAAACTAACCTCGTATCAAATCTGAACAGATAAGTAAAGCGGACATGAAATTCAGACAAAATAGATGCTTGACATGGGCATTGTACTAATCACTTTCAGCTGGAAGGATGAAC
The DNA here is from genome assembly GCA_036897745.1 of Erodium moschatum. Taxonomy (NCBI): domain Eukaryota; kingdom Viridiplantae; phylum Streptophyta; class Magnoliopsida; order Geraniales; family Geraniaceae; genus Erodium; species Erodium moschatum. Next base: position 6,308 of record JAYMSV010003186.1, on the reverse strand, counting down.
AAATGACTGAAATGTTACTTCTTGAGTTAATTCCCAAGAGTTAAAACATTGATTTACAATTGGATTTGGAAGAAATAATGGAACTGGCATTATCGATGAACAAAAAGGGCATGGAAACAAGAAAAATCGCTGATATGTATTTACTCGGGAAATCTTACCAAGGTAAGGAATGATCTTGGTTGTAATCCTGTTGTTGCAATCTAAGGCTTTCGTTTGTGGTGAACCAGGATGGAAATTGCATCTGCATGACCTCATCGAATGGATTGTACCCATCAATCATGTATTCTTCCCCTTCTTCTTCCTTGAAGAACTTGAACCACCATGCTGATGTCACCAAATTCATGGTGTCATTCCACTCAATTTCATGCTGCTCTCCTATTGATCTGATCTCCGCCATCTCCTCCTCGTCCATTGCCGGATGCAGCCCTCCACTTGACCCGGTTGGATCAGCCAGATGCTGACGGTGGGGGGAAAGGTGAGGAGCATCCTGGGATACTGCAGATGATGGAGTGTCCTCTGTTGCAACAGACAAAGTTGGGGAATAAGACAATGACGGGGACGAAACTGATGAGTAGATTGATGATGGGTTAGTGTTGCTGTGGTAGGGGGTGGTTTCTAGGTTGCTGAAATCATGGAGGTTGAGGTTCAGGCCTAATGGCTGGTTTGGGAGTGTGAAGCCCATGTTTTCAGCAACTTGTGGAGGTGCGGCAATCCAGGGGAGGTGATTTGGTGACGGAACGGAATTATTGTTGGGATAATTTGTAAAATCAGATGTATTGGAAGGGTATATCCTTGGATTTCTCCTAGATTTTATCTTTGCTTCAGCTTCAAAACATGGCTGGGTTGGAGGCCGTTCTTGTTGCTGCTGCTGATGCTGTTCTTGGGCTTGTTTCATGGAGGCCCTATGGTACTTAAGGGCAGTGACAATCTCCTTCCTGGCCTCAGCCATGTTAAGAAGCCTTTCTTGGTATGGCCTGCTGGTGTGGAGCCTCCTCCTAACTTGTTTTTTGTGTTTCTGAGGCTGTTGGGGTTGTTGGTTTTGTCTGGCGTCAGCAGCACCTTGGCCTAATCTGGGCGAGCTCTGGTCCTGCAACCCAACATCACCACCAGAACAACCTAGGATTTTGGGGTTTGAAGGGTCATTGGTTCTTGAAGAGGTCAGTTGTTTGACAAGGCTGCGGATATAAGCACCAGAAAGATGATGCTCCTCCTCCTTAATCATCTTTCCATCTATTTCCATTCTTTCTAGTTTCGCCTCTGAACTCTCTCTCCACAACCTAAGACTTGGTCCGAGGAATTAGAAACTGGTGTGGTTTTGGGGAATCAAGTCCTTCTCCTCTTTCCTAAGGACATAATGCAGAGAGAGAGGCAGAGTAGGTCTGGAGGAGCTGATGGGTGTTATAAATAGCTGGGGTCGGTCTCTATGGGGTGTTTTTAACTCTTATGGTCTTTTCCCTGATTTGGCAAACTACATTTGTTACCAATTTTTATTACCTGCCTTAAATGGGTAGTTAGTAGGTTTCAAAATGACTCAAATACCCTCCCATGTCAACCATACTTACCACAGGTTGGGCCTTTTTGATATCATGTACTCTCTCAACGTGTACCATGTAGACTCCACAGATATATGATTATGTAAAGCAAACAAATCAATGCAATAAACATCATATTTGTTAGTATTCAAAGAATGCACTTGGGCATACACAATTTAGTTCATTTTTTTCCCTCAAAACAAAATAGTTATCAGCAGCATGATTAGAGACTAAGTATAGCAATCAGGCGATATTGAGGCATAATTTTCTTCACGAAGAAACTTACCTTGGGAGTGAAGCTCAAATATAACTCAGCTGCCGAACTCTGCTGAAGACAATCTTAACAGAAATTTCCTGCATGTAACAAGAAGAATAAAGTGGTCACAATTAGCTCATTATATCTATTTTCTAGAAATCAATGCACTCAAGTATGATAATGAAACAAATATAGACAAGACCACTAATATTAGTTCTCATCATGCAAAGATGCATAAAAAAACTCAGGAAACAAGGTGGACTTTTGGGGGGTGGGGGTGTTTTGGTAATTTGATGGTCATCTACCAGAGCTTTCAGGGGGCATTTTAGGAATATAATACTTGGTATCTTTGTCTGCAAGTATTATGGGACCAGGCTCCTTCGGAAACGTCAGCAAAAGCCTATGGAGACTGACAGAAGAAATTCCATCTGTTGTAACCTTCTTATTTTTTCAGGAAAAAGGAGAAAAAAATCCAATTATTATGCTCAAAACAAATTGTTCAACATGATTTCAGTTTGTTCACGAAACAGAGAACTTGGACCTTTTCTAAAGCCACTCCACTTCATGTTTAAAGACAGAATTGCTCCATACCATCTTCCTCATCTCCTTTATTTTCTGCATATTTTTTCATAATTTCCACTTCAAATTTTCTCTACTTGAAGGCGACAGAGCCAGAGGCATGGCTTCTTCAGTGCCTTATAGCAGAGTTATCAGACACCATTAACTCTGAAACTATCTAAAGCCCAGAGAAGAGACATTATTACAGCTGTAAATGGATACAAACCATTTCCTACATCTTTTGATGAATCAATTGGTTTGGTTCATGTTACATGGTAAAAACCAACAGCACATTCTATACTCAAATTTCTAAGATGACATTGATGGTTCACATACATATTTAGTTTTGTAGTATACAAGAAAAATCCATTTCAAGTATTGCCCGAATTCCAAAATTTTACTATTATTAAACTACATAAATTTGTCTACCACAAGGCAGTAAACGAAAAGAAGTCACCAACAGAAGAATTAGAGATCGGTGGAGTTAGTGCTGCCCTTTCCACTACATGTCCCATGATCTCAGTGATCGTAATTGACTATAATGAATCCATGAGGATCAGTACCATGTCTAATTCGAGAACTAATATGAATTTTGGGTTACGGTGTAGATTGAATTTAAACCTAAGTTTCTTGGGCAAGAGTATTTGAGGCTACAATAGCTTGAACAGCTCAACTAATTTTCAACACTGCCTCACCCCAAGCCTCAGGTTTCTAATTGTAGGAATTTACTATGTCCCAGTAAAAATCTTGAATGACCAATGCCGAATAGAACATACAGATTTATGGGGTTACCCTCCATCTCAAGTCATTTGCTATTTTCACCCCTTTTTGTTTCTTTGACACAATTCAAGCACTAAATAAAAACAATGAATCGCAACGAAAAAATCAAATTCATCTTAGAAGCAAAGGATAAGTCAAAAAGTCATACATCCGTCCATCTCCATTTGCACACCAACAACTAACTTCAATAATTTGTTAAGACCCGTCCACTTATTGACTTCGACAACAAAGGCAGGTCTCTCTTCAATCCGCGCAGAGCTTTGGTCATGCAAATGTTGCTACAGTCCTTACAAACGGCAGGACCAAGTGGTAAACCTAATCAATATCCGACCCCATAAATACCAAAGTCACTCGATTCTTCCTTTTCTTCATATTACAATTACTGATAATTAACACCAATAACAATAATAACCAGAACTTAAATGGAAAGGGTTGAAATCGATCGAGCTACACTACTAAACGATAAAATCTGTCCAATCTATGTACTATAACTATGATTATTGAATTTCAAAATGTTTCAGCATCCCCAATGACTGGATTTGTTGACCCTTTCCCCCAATTACTCAATCTCATTCATTCTGATGTCCATATTTGAACTTGAATTGCTCCAGATTGCAAGCTTGACCATGAAACACATCCAGACCAAGTTAAGTAAATTCTTTCAAAGTCAAGCATGGTGTAATTAGGCAGAGGCAGCTTGAAATGAATGCAATGAATTCAAGGGAAGCTCACAATATTATATATATATATAGCCACAAATATAGACTTGTAATTGAATATGTGCATGTGAAGTGAGTATAAGGCTAACAAATGTAAGCAGAATGGAGAATAAATAAAATAAAATAAAATAAAAAGAGGAGAGGAGAGAAGAGAAGAGAAGAGAAACGTACATGGATTTATCTCCTTCGCTTGGGTCTGCGGTGTGCAGAAGCAGCAGGAGAAGATGGTTGGGCAATTGTGGTTGTGGTGGAACTGGATTTGGAACTGGTGTGTGTGGAGGATAGAGATCGATGGGATTGGGGCAAAACCCAGATCCCACCAATCCCCATTTCACGCGCACTTCTCAGAAATAGGATGTGTCGTCTTCTTCCTCTGAAACCCTAATGTCACCACTCACATTTAGACACATACCCTTGTCCATTCTCCAATCCTTGTAGCCCAAGTCCTTCCATTTTTCATCATCCATTTCTCTTCTCTCCCCCAGATTCCGTTCACACCTCTCTCGCTCGCACACAGACTGATTCTTTTGCTCTACATTTTCAATTTTCTCAGATAAAACAATATTAACAAATTGTATTTGTCGTTAATAAAGTAAAAAACGAACTAACTAAACATGTCGTTAATTGGATCGAAATTGTTTTTTAATTAGTTGGATCAAGTGGCGATTCTTCGGCTTCAGACTCGTTCGACGGTTTACGAATCCATCGACAAATATGAGGTCGAATCGACTGAATCTTAGGTTTTTCTCAAAAAAGTTCTGAATCGACTCCACCCTTCGACACCATTGTGGATGATCTAATAATGATGTTTGGTTTTATTACGCAAAGTCATGGAATTAATATGCATCTTGATTCTTGATAGTATTGAAAGATCAGACGATGTGTGATAAATTTTCCGTTAAATTAAATAAAGAATTTGTACAGAAAGACACATATCCTTAATTAGAGAGGAGAAGCGTCTCAACCCCTAATTACAGAGCTCTTTGACCAATTGAATCAGGATATGAGAATGCTCATGCACGATCCGACCTTTTTTTTTATATCTATTTGTATGATCCTACCTCATCATTAACAATAATACTTATATCCTTAATCTTCGTAACATTAATGGGACCATATAAACATTGAGTAATCAATCCACCTTTTAATTGTCTGCGAGATTCACGAATAGGAGCACCCTTAGACTTGCAGTGTCTGTTGCAGGCTATTACTTGCACTTTCTTCGCAGGTCGTGTTGCCTGTTGCTTTTGCTGTGAAATAGACAGCAAAAAAATCATACTATTTCAAAAATACATTTATTTTTCATACAATTGAATTAATGTGTGTTTTTAGTTTTTTTTTTTTTGTTGTGGTGATAATCATAGATATTTTACACATAAATTATCTATTTGTAAATGATTATCTTTTATGTTCTAATCTAATCACTTACTTACTTTGTATAACTATCCTTAAAAAAAATTAAATGTCCATTTATTTGCATGATAGGGAATATATATTTAAATTTGATGTGCGATGATATTAAATGGGTAGGGACCCCGTTACAGTGGAACGGTGTGTGAGCAGCACATGCAGATTTGAAGAGGGTAGGTGGGACCGCATGCAGACGACGGACATAATGTGAGAAGTCATTGTCCGAACGGCTAGTGTGAACACCGTCACACAGGCACGCCACGTGGGCTGGGACTCGACCCTCCAATCAAATCCTGTTTGCCACGTGGGAACCATGAAACGGACAATCCTGCCACGCCGTAAAACTCACTCTGCACGCACCCACTACTACCCCCACCGATTTCTTCTCGCCTCTTTCATAATTGCTCCCCCTCTTTTTATCACTAATTACTCCTAACCCCCTCTCTTTATCACTAATTACTCCTAACCCCCTCTCCTCCCCTCTACCAACAACAACAATCGACCGGCCCAATAGTCAAAGGGCCTTTGAATCAAGGCCTTAAAAACAAGAGATGTAAAGGAATTGAATCTAAGTGGGCCTCGCTTGAGCCAATATGTTTATGCTGGGGCCTAGTCCGTCTCTGATCAATCAGTAACCAGAAAGCCCAACAACTCACCTTAGCAAGTATACTCAATAGATGAAAAAAAGTATCTGGGGATTCATTTTTTGTATAGTTAATTACAACACACAAAACAAACAGGATCTTAAATTTGACTTTTGTTGCATCTTTCACCCTTTAGAAATAATGAGTAAAAAATCAAAAAAAAAATCTAGAATTTTTCTTTTTTCTTCTCTCTTTGTAATGCTAAGAAAAAAAAGAGAGTATTGAGGTGAAAATTCTTGTTCTTTTGTTAGACTTTGTGCAATCAAGTTTCTTTTTGACTAAAAAGATACCAACTTTTATTAATTGAAAATATGAGATAGAACCATTGCAATGTAGGGAGTCCCGTAGGTCTCGAAACAACTAGATTCTGGTAGAGATGCACAGTCTTCCACGGTATGAGATAGAGCCC
>JAYMSV010003185.1:0-10172 GCA_036897745.1 Erodium moschatum | reverse complement strand
TAAAAAATAATAAAATAACCATCCGATTAATCCCTGCCTAACGCCTAAGACCCCTTTCCGTCCGACTAGCACCCAACATTTTTTACAACCTTGCTCCCAACTCATACTGTTGAGCTTCAATGTTGGCAGTAATGAATACCACATTTTTTTTGTTTCTCTAATAACATTGTTCTTCAGTTGGTTAATTCGAATAACCTGGTTCTTTAATTCATTTTTTAGCTCAAGCTTAATCTTAACAGGCTCACAAAAGCACGTTCATACTATTTACAGAAGAAAAAAGATCGAATTGAGTCAAACTGAATTTGAACTTGAATAACTACTTTTGAGTTCGTCTGGTTCGAACCCGAATTGACCTCAAACCAAGCAATTATCTTCCAAATACAACAACAATAATCTAAAAGGAATTATCCACTTTCTATTTCCATGAATAAGAAAGTACTGTAAAAACAAAATAAAAATTTCTTGCACAAAACACAGTTATAACCTGATATATAACATTTTATTCAAATGAAAGCTACATCTATTCTTAGTGAAACTTGTCAAAGAGTATGCAAATTAACCAAAAGGCAATTTCAAATTCGATCTCACTACACTTCTAAATAATGAACACCAAATCCACCCAAAACAAAAATTAAAAAAAAAACATTGAAAGATGAAGAAGATTAAAAAGACTTCTCTTCAAACCTCAACTTGATTACAATATAAAACCCTAGTCTATCACAAACCCTTAATAATAGCACTCCAATCGACTGATTTACAACGCGCTCAGGAGAGAGAGATCTAGTAATGAACCTTCTCCTCGTTGTCAAAGCGTAACCCTTCAATACCTTTCAGAGCACTCTCATAGTTCTTTGCTTGAGGATCGTTCCTCCCCGAAGGCCGCCTTGGGTCAGAAGGCCCACCTAAATTCTTGAGGGCCGCTCCCGGGCTTACATCGGTTGACCGATCCCGATGTGGTTCGGACTCGCTTCCAGGTAGCACATCACGGCTACTAGAAACAGCCGGTCGCCTTGAGGATCCACTCCCTCGTGCAAAAGAGGAGCTTGACAACTGTATGGTTGAACAATAAATGTGTTCAGTTCAAGAAATAATGCAAACGATTTAACTGTAAGGTATCATAATGTTCACACAACCATTTTCTAACAGTACTTTAAATGTGTTATCCAATAATGAGAAGAATCTTTGACAGTCTGGTCTTATTCATAGAATATAGGGTAAATTGCACATATCTACCTTTATGAATTGCCACAAACACATAACCATGTGGTGAACTTTCTAGACATATGAGTACCTTTATGAACTTTCTAGACATTGCCACAAACACATATGAATTGCCATAAATAACTCGTCTTTCTTTCGTCGTAAAAAAAAATCAATGTTTTTTGATGAATTCCGCCTATTTTGAACGAAGATGACACATGGAAATCAATAAGGGTGGTCATCTGTCTGTACTATAGAGTCACTTGTTTGAGACAATTTACAATGAGGCTATGTGTTTGTGAGCAATTCATAGTATTAGCATTTAGTGGCACAGAATTAGGCACAATACAAATAACAACAGTCTCGACAGAGAACATTATCTTTGATATTAGCATTCAGCAGCATCAACTATAGTGAAAATCCACAAAATAGGCACAATCTAAATGATTTTTCGAAAGAAATTATCCAAATTGCTTACTATAGCATCCTTGGAATTAGCAGCATCATTTTGGACCGGACTCTTCTGCTTTGACACAGTGCCAGGATTTAATTGACCAGATATTCTGCGCCTAGAGGAATCCATTGATAAGCCTGCTTGCCTTGAATCTTCCCCACCTGATATAAGTCAGTACAAACCACATGTTAAAGCTCAAACATGTAGGAAGCAACAATTTGATGACCCCTAAAATTAATTGTGCCGAACAAGACAATGTAAACGAAGGATGACTTGCTTAACATTAGGGATAATCTCACTCAGCAACCCCTAAATTTAAAAAGCTTTTGAGAACCCTCGTGTAAAAAAAAACTAAGAGTATTCTTGGCATTTTACACCAAAAGTTAACGGAATTGGAGTAATTTGAGACTAAAAAGACTTGAGGGCTTGTCAAAAACATTTTTTAACTTAGGGGGTAGCTGATAAAGAAAGATGCATACTCAAGGATAGCTGAGAGAGATTATTCCTCAACATTACGGTGAATACTTATACATCTGTAACATCCAATGTTAACAACTACCTGTCTGCCTGTCAGTATTATGCATGTCAGGTGGCATTCCGGAACTTGTCCCAATACCAGGACCCTACAACAAGAAAGAACAGTGACAAACATTTGGTATGGATCCCGACAAAACAATGGTACATAACTACATATAAGTATAACATTACAAAACTAAACTTACAACGGGGCGTGCTGGAGGAGTAGCAAGCTGTGACTGCTGATACTTCAAAATGGTCCAGTCAAATACATAATCAAATTGGAAGCCTATAATAAAGATTAATTTAATGATAAGTGCATGTACAGAAATTCACTACTTGAATAATAAATTTGAAACTAATAATCCTAAAGCAGTAGACATAATATTAGCTTAAGAGAATATTCAGACCTTCTCGAATAAAGAGGTCACGGAAGATTCTTTTCAGGTATGCACAATCTGGCTTATCATCAAAACGTAGTGAACGGCAATAGTGAAAATAGGATGCAAACTCCGATGGATAACCCCGACATAACGACTGAAAATTCATATGGATCAAAACATTAATATGGTGCTTGGCCAAGTTTAAGACATAATATTTAAAACAAATAATCTCAAGTGAAGAAGACTTTCGCTACTAATTTCATTACAAAAGAGTATATAATTGATTAACAAATAGCATACCTCAATTGAAGTTGAAATCTTTTTCTCACTGATTTTGTCATACTTTTGCTTCTTGGTGCCTGCTTTCAGTCCCTGCCAAGGGAGACTAGAAATAAAAGAAACGTCACCAACCACATTATAAAGAGAGAGGATGAGTCAAAAGGGGTAGGATAGGAAATACAAATCACCTTCCTCTCAGGAAATACATCAGCACATAACCAAGAGATTCTAAATCATCCCTCCTGCTTTGCTCTGTAAGAACCCGAAGTTAAGTACAAAAAGCAATATCATTAAACTGCAGCAGGAAATGTAGTGTATACAGTGTATGTGTAAGTACATGAAGCGCAACTAAAATCAATACATACCAATCCCAAGATGAGTGTTCATGCTTGCATATCTTGCAGTTCCAGTCAAATTTTTATTTTCTCTGCAGTTTTCATGACAAGCATACGCTTTATAAATACATCTATGCTTTTGGATAGACACTGTATATTCAGATCGAAATATTCTTTGGGAGATAATATAAGCACACTAATTCATAGGCAGAATTGACAAAAGGCAAGACAGTGACACACAAACTAGACAAAAGGACAGCAATGGATCAACACATGATTTTTAAATGTGATCACCTATTCTGGTAAACACCCAGAACCTAATGGAGAAGGAAAATTACACAAGTTACCCTTATTTTAAACAGAATGATCAGCAGTAGCTCAAAAGCTTTAAACTTAAAGTAAGCTGATTTTGAATGTGCATCATTTTATAGGTCATTTCTGCCAGAAATTGATTCTCTTCGAGCTTTTCTAGTTCTGTAACTTCTCATTCTTCCCCCACACAAGTTCCAGTCTAGTTATTGAATTACGGGAAAGAAACTATCACACTCGTCACCTGTAAGGTATGTGCTGATGAGTTGAGCTGTCTCTGTATTTCTTAGCCAGACCGAAGTCAATTACGTAAACCTGAATATAAGCAAACAGTACAAAACATTTTAACTTTGATATTCATCAAAAAGAGTCATGGCCATGGGAAGAAAAGATATAAACTAAAAACCTGATTTGCACGCCTTCCCAAGCCCATAAGGAAATTGTCAGGCTTGATATCCCGATGAAGAAATGATTTAGAATGAACAAACTCCACACGATTGAGCTAAAATACAGCAAAAGAAAAGCATAAATAAACAATTCAAATTGAAACACGCGGAAGAAAAAGAATGGTTGTATAAACCAGCAACCCTCACCATTTGATCAGCAAGCATTAGAACAGACTTCAAAGAAAGTTTCCTACTGCAAAAGTTAAATAAATCCTCAAGACTAGGTCCAAGCAGATCCATCACAAGAACATTGTAGTCTCCCTCAACACCAAACCATCTCACATTTGGAATGCCAGCTGCAAAAAGGAAGTTTAGTAGTGAAATAGTAATCAAGGTACAATCTCACATTTAAGAGAGGTTCATAAAAGAACAATTCCGCTTAATTAGCTTACAATTTTATGCTATACATAAATAGTAAATCTATCAATAAAGGAGCTGCCTTACTTCCTCCTTGCAGAATTCGGTATAATTTTGATTCATATAGCAACTGGGGATGCTTTGTCTTGACATTTTCCTGAATAAAAAACAGAAAAACATTAGCAACCAATGCATCTGAACAGAAACCGCCAAACTATGAGCATTAAAAAAACAATAACTGTGGTGCTTCAGCATTTTAACGTGCAAAACCAACTGCTTTAAGTGAATTAGAAAATAATAAAAAAAAACCTCCATACTTCCCATTAAACATGATAGAACTTGCTTTTACTATGAAGTTCAACATACAGTATCTAAGGTTTATACTATACGTAACTCAAAAGGGACAAAGACTTTATAAAACACATGACATTAGACTAAATCCTCAGATTGGCTTTCTGCAGTCATAAACTAAACGAGATATCCATACATTGATTCCTTATTTTCAGTTAAAACCATACACAAACTAACAGTTAGTCTTGCCAGAAATAAACCCATTACTCATTATTAGTAAGACTACTACTACAGTTCCATCTCGATACCAATGTTTCTTTATGAAATCAGAAACCTTGACCTCCCGGGGTTCTTAATCAGAGCAGCATCTCCCAATATGTAACACAAATTCGAACACACTAGCATTTCTCCTCCACAGAAAATTGAAAACTCAGTTCCAAATTGTTTCGATGATTCAATGAAGATGAAAACAGAACACCCCTATTGTAACAAATGCTAGAAAACACACACCAGCAACAAAAACAGCTAAACAATCCTAGCAATTCATAAAAAGCTCATAATCACAAAATCGACCCAGCAACACTTACAAGCTTAATCGCAACCTCCTCATTCGTCTGAACATTAGTACCTGCAAGAACAATTCAACGACCAGAAATCAAAAATACAAAAAAACCAACCCAAAAAAACCAAAAAACAAAAAAAGCCACGAAAAACCCACGAACCCAGATAGATCTCCCCAAATGACCCGCTCCCGATCTTCCGTCCCAGACGAAACTTATTCCCGACTCGTGGCTCCATCGAACCCCACACTCCTCAGCTCCACAACCCCCGAATCGAAAACTCAAACCCTAATGGGATTGGATTGGAGAAAGGCGCGATAGTGCGTAGAATCGACGCACCGAATCTGAGCTCCGATTGGACGGAACCGAACACACTGAACTCTCCACTCTCCAGTAGCTGCCACCTCAATCCACACAGCAACGATATCGAAACTCAATTACATGAAGCAGCAGCAGAAGAAGAAGAAGAAGAAGAAGAAGAAGAAGAGTCTAGGTTTTTGATTTCTGAAACGGACGAAATAAAAAAAAAGGAATAAACCTATTTGGCAAAATCAATTATTATTATTTGGAATATATTTATTAATATTATCTCTAGGTTTGTTTTTTTGTTAAAAAAGAAAAGGAAATTAAAATGAAAAAAAGAAAAGTAAGCGTCGGGTGGTACAGTGCTACTTCACACTATCTCTCTTTTTCTGCTTTGTCTTGGCTAATGTGGGAGCTTTTGTGACGCTGTTAGGTAGGTCACGTGTCCTTCCCGACGACGTTTGATGTTATAGTACGAACAGTCAACGGTGTTTTGTTGACGTTTTCTATAGATGCGAAAACGTATTTTATGAAAAAGCGGTTTGGGCAGGGTGAATTAACACAAACGTTTGGTGAAATCGTTGTTGGACTGTAAGTGGGTCGTGTTTTGGGGCTTTATCGTCGCTGATCGACGTTTACGACTGCATATGCTCTAAGTCTGGATATTTGTCGATTAATCGACGCAACAATAATTTCAATCATTGGGTCGGAACTTCGGGTTCCTTATAACTTTCTACTGACAACGGAGACAGAGTCTTACAAATATTTGTAGGGGGTCTGTTGGACGGTTCATGGTTCTAATCGGAAAGTCGAGGATAATATTTGTAGGGGGTCTGTTTCGATGATCGGTTTTATCGTAGACTTTTTAGTTTCGGGATGTCAATGTTTATTTAAATGTAAGTACTTCAAGCTCGAAATTAACTTTTCTACCATTAAATACTAGTTCCATGAATTTCTTCTATGGTTGGATGAGACAAGATCAAATATTAGTGTTGTTTTTTCCGGTTAACCGATAAGCTTAAAGTCAGATGATCGATTTCATTTGCTTCCAATCACCGGCGGACGTACACGGGCACCAGGAAGCACGTGCCCCCCTTCATTTTTTTTGTTGAATTTTCTTTAATTATCTAGGATTTAAAACTACATATCTCAATTTCCTAAATTTTTTTAATGAAATATCGACATCACATTTTACGATAATTAAGTATTTATTGTTTTTATGTGATATTAATATTTAACGTTATTTTTATATTATTTTAACGTTATGTATTAGCATAAACAAAATTTGGTACCCCCTCACTGAAAAAACTAACTCCGCCCCTGCTTTCTATCGATTTTCTGGTCCGACATGTGTAATCTGATCAACTCTACTTTAATGAGCTCTCCCATGCGTTTCTCACGTGACCCCAATGTTTTCCACGTTTTCAAAATGCCTAAGATTTCAATTTGGGCCGGATTGTTCGGCCTGGCCTAGCCCAGACCGGAGCTGTATATTGCTGTTCCCAATTGGCCTGTCCAATGACAATGGTAAGCCAACCAAACCAAAGATAAACTTGTTTATCTAGTCAAGGTGGTCCCAAAATTAATATTTAAATTCAAATTCATCTCCAACTTAATTTCCAGTACAAAAAGATACATTGATAAAACAAACTTTAATTATGATAAATACTAATTATATAACCAACTAAATACCAAACAAAACAAGCTCCTGAAAAGTTGTGACCAGTTGAGAAAAGTCGATCTCAAAACAAGTTTGTCTGTTAAGACCATCCACAATGGGAGTTTTTGTGTGTCGAATTTGGGCCAAAAAAGGGTTTTAGATCGAATCCGCGAAAAAATGGGACTAGACCGCAAAGTCCGTCGAGGGATTCGTCGACCGTCTATTCGGATCTAAGTCACGATGGAGAATCGCCACGTGGCATCAAATAATTTAAATATATTTTCGGCCTACCTTTTCCTTACTTTTTGTCTCATTACGCCTAGGATTAGACCAACTGTGGATGGCCTAAGCGAGTCAAATTGTCAATTCGAGTTCGTTTTATGATCAATCATAACAAACTCAACCCATATACTAGATAATCGATTCTGAACAACTTATCAAAACTCGATTTGTTCCCATTGAGACAAAATTTGGGAGGGACATTTTCTACACCATAGATGGACAAATTTGTTAGGTTACATAGCAATAAAAGTGTGTTGAACATTGAAGGAAGAAGAAAGAAGAGGAAAAACATCAAAAACTCAAAAAAAAATGTAAAAATAGACTAATTATAACTTCATTTCCTTGTCCAAGCCATACATATACATTTTTACAAGGAGAGAAGGAAGTAAAAGTGATGTGAATTTAATAAAAACAAAGCTAGGGTTTTGGGGGATCAATCAAGGGTTGTAGAAAGAAGCACCACACTTGCATCTCCAACCTTCAGGCTCATAGTTAGCATAGAGAAGCCCAACTGGGTTAGTCTTGGTTGGTATCTGAATAGCCTCACATGGTACACAACCCTTGCACCTGTACCTACAGCTTGGTGGCCTTGACCCTAACCTACTACTTGTACTCACTTCCTCTTCTTCACCACCCTCTTGCTCTTCCACAACCTGTCCAAATCAAACCCCCAAAACAACAAATCAACATTGATAATCAGATCACCCACAATAGAAGTCGATTCCTGCATTCGAGCACACCCACAGTGGGAGTCGATTCTAGCGGTCGATTCAGCACAGAATCGAGTCAGGTGTCAGAAGGAGAGAGAAAAATAATGGGTATATTCCGAATTTATAAGGCCGACAATTTAGTCAACCCAAAAGAAAAAAGAATCATTTTTTCTACGAGTCGGCCCAGAAACTCCACTACAGGTGCTCTCAAGCCAAATCAACTGTAGGGCAGGTAATTTAGTCAACCAAAGAAAAAAAAAAATCATTTTTTTTTACGAATCGACTCAGAAAACCAACCGACTCCATTGCAGGTGCTCTCGAGCCGGATCAACAAATAATCAAACAAGCAAGCCATGGAAAATGTTCAGTACCTGGTTTGATGAGAGCTCTGATGCATGATTGTGAGGAGGAAGAGCTGGAGCTAGAGAACCCAAAAGAGCCCTATTGCTTGTTACACAAGAAACCCAACAACACATTACCAATAAAATTGGTATCGTCACCAGACAAGAACACCACCAAGCTCTTCCACCCTTCTTCAACATGGGTTTAGGGTTTTTTCTCACAATGCTTGCTGTGGATTAAATTGAAAACCCAAGTTAGCTATCTATATTAAGATCAAAAGGGTTGTTGGGGCCTGGAGAGGAGAGGGATCTGAGGTTGCTTGTGGGACAAGTGATACCCTAAAAACTGATTCTTTTTTTCAGGTAGCTATGACAATTCAATACACTTCCCTGAACAGTGTATGGAGATTATATAATATACCCAAAACCAAAACCCAGAACAGCTATCCCAAAGCAGCTCTTATTTACTGATTTGGGACTTGGGAATAGTAGCCCTACAAAAGTAGGGTATGTGTCCCAAGCAAGGTAGGGTTTTTTTAGGAAAGATCCAATCAGTGTGGCCAGTACTGGGCCATGCAGAAGAAGAAGCAAAGAGAGATATATATGTAGAAAGTAGATATAGGTGCAGACCCATCACTGTCCCTCTCTGAAGCTCTTTTTTTCCTTCTCTTTGCTAAAAGCAGATAGTCCAGTTCAGATTAATAGATAGTTAAAAATGTATTTTACAAGGAGATAAAAATAATGTAAAAAATAAGTTGATACAATTTTTTAGTCAAAAAAATATATAAAAAATAAATGGACGGTGGTGGTGATCGTAGGGTTATAGTACTGTCATCATATGGATGACCTATCCCAATCAGTGGTGTGATAATTAAAAAGAACAAAATGTACTGTTTTGAACAGTAAACACACAGTAATAAGTCACCGTCTCATATCATTATCTAATCACCCTTTTTGTTTCTTCTTTTTAGATCTTACATAATGCAAAACTAGGAACCAAGGAGGGATTCTACCGGTGTTCCAAAAATCGGGTCTAGGCGGAAAATAATGGGCGTCTGTACAGAATTTTTTAGAACATCGATCCGATTTTAACAAATCGGGTGGTTCTAAGCGGATTTGAAAAAATCGGATCGTTGTTGTAAAAATCCTAACTAGACGGGAATTAATCGGTGCCTAGGCTGAGATTTTTACAATATTACGTTTTTATCTTAAATATTTATTATTAATCATTTTATATATTTCTTATTCTTATTAAAATATATACTAAATATATGTCGTTTTTATTTCTAAAGTTGATTATAAAACTAATAATCATAGACGACATATACTTACATGTTTAATACTTGTGGATGTTAAAGTTGTTTACTTGTTTATTGACGCTAAATTTTATATCTTTTAAGTATGAAATCATATTACTTTTTAATTTTTTGTTGCCGGTTTTTGTTATTTTTATAAGGATGTTAACGTCATTTATTTGACTTTTTTGTCATTTAAGGATATGAAAGTAAGAAATATATATTTCAAAAATGTTTGTTACTGTTTTTCCTACTACAATTTATATTATATTCGTATATATAATAAGATTTTTGTTAAGAACTTAAAAATAGTGAAAAATACTAATCCGATTAATTCCTGATTAGCCCCTGATTAATCTCCGAAGGTCATAACCGTCCGACTGATGCCTTACATTTTTTAGAACCTTGGATTCAACACAAGTATTCAGTTTAAAAACTTGTTTATTCTTAA
>JAYMSV010003184.1:0-10173 GCA_036897745.1 Erodium moschatum | reverse complement strand
TCGTTATTGGCCCAGGATTACTGACCAAGAGCTTCAGCAAATATCTGGAGAGTAAGCATAATTATTCATTCTTTCTTATTTTTGTTGGTTTTAGTACATTGGTTAAATGATTTATGTTTTTAATCTGCTAACACTGAGCTTTTCACCGTGCTATTTTCAAGTTCGAATTCAACTATCGTGCCATTGTTTGAAAAGGTTCTCAGCGCCAGTGATGCCGGTCGTATTGGTCGTTTAGTTCTTCCTAAAGCATGCGCTGAAGTAAGTTTCCTGCTTTACTTTTGTTATTCTTTCAATGCAACGCATATTCATTGCTTATAATATAGTTACTTATGCTATTCTTTCATTGCAATGAATAATTATTGCATATTGCTATTGCTTATAATATTTTTGCTCTGGGAGCTTTTGTTGTGTGCTAATACTTAATGCTATGCAGGCATATTTTCCTCCTATTTCTCAACCGGAGGGCCTTCCTCTAAGGATTCAAGACATAAAAGGAAAAGAATGGGTCTTTCAGTTCAGATTTTGGCCAAATAACAACAGCAGGATGTATGTTTTGGAGGGTGTAACCCCTTGCATACAGTCTATGCAGTTGCAAGCTGGAGATACTGGTATTTTTAAAGACTACTTACTTACAATTTTCGTTCAAGTACATTCTCATTCGATCCTTTTTGCATAATGTTATAGGAGGGGGGGTCAATTTTTTCCCTTACATTACTAATTTAAACCCTTTTAACGCTGTGCATGAGATCCATGATACATTTTGATATGGTTTGCTTTTGATTTTATTTTATGCAGTGACATTTAGTCGAATGGAGCCTGAAGGAAAACTTGTTATGGGGTTCAGGAAAGCATCAAACTCTGTTGCAATGCAGGTAAGAAGACGCAGTTAGTTTCTTGTTAGCAAAATTCGTCATGTAATATTGATACCTTAGTTATCAAATAAACAGGAAACCAAACCATCTGCCATTCCTAATGGCCCTCATTCAAGTGAAACTTTCTTTCCGGGTGTTTTTGAGAACCTACCTATAATAAGTGGTTACTCTGGCCTTCTCCAGTCGCTGAAGGGAAGCTCAGACCCCCACCTACATGCACTTTCCAAACATACGATTTCAACTGGTGCTGATATTGGCTGGCATAATACTGAAAAGCATGAGGGCAGGTCGTTGTCATCAGGACCGGTCCCAGAGAGAAAGAGAGCTCGAAATATTGGCTCCAAAAGGAAGAGGTTGCTAATTGATAGCCAAGATGCTCTAGAGCTGAAACTGACGTGGGAAGAGGCACAGGATTTACTCCGCCCACCCCCAAGTATCAAACCAAGTATTGTCAAAATTGAGGATCATGAATTTGAAGAATATGAAGTAAGTAATTCCGATGAAGTTCCTGTTGCCATCTTTGTGTGTTCAACCCTCATTTTCATTCTTACTGTTCAATGACTGATTCTTGTACATGTTAAAACAGGAACCTCCAATTTTCGGGAAGAGTAGTATTTTTGTAGTCGGCTCAACGGGGTATTGATTTCCATGCTCATACTTTCTTCCTTTCATCATCTACGCTTTAGTAAATAAAGTTAGTACAATTCATAGGATGCATCTGGAAAATTTCACCTTTGGGGCAACTCACTCTTGGGGGAAATTTCACCTTTGGGGAAACACCTGTTCCCAAAACTGTTTACTGCCATTTGTAGATAATTTTAAGACGATCCATTTTTATTTATCAAATTTCACTTACCAGATGCACCCAACAAATAAACGTTGCTATGAACGACATTAACTTTCCTAGTCTAATTTTTAGCTTACATATGAAGTAAGTTACTTACAATATATCACATCAAAAGATAATTTACGAAGTGCTAAATATTTACAGTGGACAAGAGCAATGGGCTCAATGTGATAGTTGCATGAAATGGAGAAGATTGCCAGTTGATTTTCTTCTTCCCCCTAAGTGGACTTGTGTAGACAATTCTTGGGATCAAAGCAGGTGAAAAACAACATTTTTTCTGATACCATTTTACTTTTATCTTATGATATTAGTTCATTTTGCAAGACACTGAGACAGTGGCCTCCAACGAAAAATATTTTATCTTCTATAAATTTGTGTCCTCAGGTGTTCATGTTCTGCTCCCGATGAATTGACCCCTAGAGAATTGGAAAATCTTCTCAGACTGAATAAGGGTACGACGCCTCTCTCTTTTAGATAACCACTGCTTTATAATTACTTGTTCTGTTAGGGAAACAGTAGTCTAATGATTAATTCATTAATTTGCAATGCCAGTTTAGGTAACCAGCTTCTATCAAATCATTTTGGGCTCAAGACCTTGCTTATGTAGAAGTAAGGGAGCACCAAACATTTTTTTATTCATAAAGAACTTTTCAATATTGATGTATCAAGCAAGAAATGGTATGTAAAAGAGAGCACTAAATTCTTGACCCCAGCCCTGAGAGAGGCCCACAACAAGGGCTGAATAGAGAGAGGAGAGGCCCAACAGAAGCTGGGAAGAGAAATAAGAATTGTAGTACCATTGCTGGGACTTGAGCCCTGGTCCCAAGTTCAAAAGCTTCACCAGTTGGGGACCATGTTTGGTCCTAAAATTGCCAGTTTAGAAGTTGATACTATGTTTGGTAATCTTTGAAATGCTTTTGATATCAGTTCATCATATTGCTCTTAGAATTCAAAAAACGGAGAATAGCCATGAGCCCCAAACCAACACCAGAGCACGGATCTTCAGGCTTAGATGCTTTGGCTAATGCTGCAATCCTCGGAGACAATGTCACTGACCCTAGCACAGCCACACCAGTACCAACAACCACCAGACACCCCAGGCACCGCCCGGGCTGCTCATGTATTGTCTGCATCCAGCCCCCGAGTGGGAAGGGCAAGCACAAACCCACATGCACATGCAATGTGTGCATGACAATGAAACGCCGTTTCAAAACCCTCATGATTAGGAAAAAGAAGCGACAGTTAGAGCGTGAAGCAGAAATCGCGCAAAGAAACCAGAACTCGTGGGCCCCCAAGGACGAAGCAGATGTAGATAACATCAACACCAACACCTCTGGCCAAGTATCGCCACAGCTTGACTCTATGGAGTTAGATTCCAAGAGTCAAAGCAATGCTTCTGAAGCCGGCAAGGGACAGATAGACTTGAATTCTCAGCCTGACCGGGAAGAAGAAATGCAACAAGGGGTGTCGCATCTGAGCATGATGGGTCTTCTTCAAGTGGCGAATCTTCCATTGGAAACATACTTGAAGCAAAATGGTCTTACGAGCTTGGTAACCGAGCAGCCAACAACCTCGCAACAGGCAATGGAAGAGAGTGAGGGACAAGCTCAAGAAAACTGCAGTGAAGTGGACGGCCAGGTAGGTGAAGCTAGAGAACAGTGTGAAACAGAGAAACAAAGCACTCAATAACGATTGTGACTTGTAGTTTTGCATTTTGATCGAATATATTTTTTTCTTCCGGTGAGTTAGTATAACAATACAGTAGTTGCGGGTGAGAGTGTGTGTGTGTTGATTTATATTCAGAATCTGTATTATATACACAGATGATTTCATTAAGCTTGAGAAGAGTGTATATGCAAAGAGGATATGATTTTCAAGTGTTACAATTCATGTATAAGACCTGTAAGTTTTGCCATAACACGAAGATATGTAAAAACTTGCAAAACGTGAATATCTCGAGGTACTTTTTTGTAATTGTCCCAAATTCTTATATTAGAAGAACCCCTGTAGTGGAGAGGAAAGCAACTGAAATACCATGAACCATATGTACACAAGCAACATCCACATCTCCAACAGATAGGAAAGTGGAAGAACCACATTTTTATCTTCTATATATTGTGCTAAATCACTAAAAAAAATCACTGAAGAAAAAAAAAATGAAAAAATCCATACTATCAACAATCAAAACCCTTCAACACTAGGCCTCCGAACAGTCGATGAAGACGATCTAAGGCTCTCCTGTCTCTCGAGCTCACTAAAGGACATGGTAGGAGAACACGCCCTAGGAGGAAGAGACAAGGGCAGGGCCAGCGGTCTTGTAGGAGAAAACGAAGGCCTAGCCATTGAAGGCGGAGATGGAGAGTAACTCAACCTCGCTGCAGCAGCAGGAGTGATCATGATGCCGTTCAAACTCGGTGACCTAGACATTTGTCTGATCGATATTGCTGCAGGCTCTTGCAGAGGAAACCTACAAGAGTACTTCATGTCCTGTATGATCTTCAGATGCTCCACGATCGTTCTCATGGTGGGCCTCTCCGAAGGGTCCTGGAGGAGACATTTTTGGGCTATGTCGGCGACTGTTCGGGCCGCTTTGGAGGGGAAACGGCCCTTGAGTTGAGGGTCCATGATAAGCGATAGCCTGCAATCGTCGGTTAGGTAAGGGCGGGTCCACTTGACTAGCTTCCTCTCTTCTTTGGGGTGACGGGTATCGAGATTCTTCCTACCGGTGAGTAGTTCGAGAAGAACGATTCCAAAACTCCATACGTTGCTCTTAGGAGTCAGCAATCCTCTTTCTAAAGTCTCCACCGACAGATTCGCCACAGACTGAATGGATAAAGTTTAAGGTATTAAATTAAAGGAAAACATTGTTTACATTCCCACTTTGACCTTTCGCTATCATAAACACTCCCTAAAGGTGAGGGATTATCGGTAACACATTGTTGCCTTCCGTATTAATCAAAAACACCCGGATTTACACAGAAAGGTGATGGTTTTATCACGAACACACATTTATCGGTGTTTTTTGGGGACAAAATGACCGAATCTGGGTGTTTTTGATGATAATTGAAAAGTGTGTCACTGATAACGCCTCATCTTTACAGTGCATATGTTAGAAACAAAGGTCAAAGGAGGAGTGTTAATGAAGTTACCCCTTAAATTAAACTCAAATAGCTAGTTCGATAAAACTGTGCCAAAATCAGAGAATTGACTTACAACTAAACTATTGGAAATCTCGGTCTCTGGTATTTGGCTGACACAACCATATCCTGAGAGCTTTGCGCTAAAATCTTTGTCAATCTGTATGCTAGCTGTTGAAAATTCACTGTACATTGCCTGTAAACACATATAGAGGTTAACTTTTTCATCCCAATTTCTAAGAGAAGACATGTTTAAACTAGGGGAAATTACACTTCACTACCTGTACTTTGAGCTTTTATCAATTCACTACCATGTAATAAAAATCGTATCAGTTCACCTCAGATAAATTTTGTTTGTTTCAATTCACTACCCTTTTTCCGGCAAACTAATCAAAAATGATAAAACTGTTTTTTACAAAAAAAGAAGAAGAGAAAAAGTAAGAAAGAATAGGCTCATTTTATTCTTTATTTTAGATTTTTCTCTGTATTAATTTTTATTTTTATTTGCAGGTGTATTTTAGACATTTTTAACTCCGTGAAACAAAAATGAAGTTGTTTGGGGTGAACTGATACTATTTTGAGAACAGCTAATGAATTGATATAAGCTAAAAATACAGGGTAGTGAAGTGTCATTTCTACGTGCATGATCAGAGAAGCTTATTACCTGGAAAGGTCCCTCTTCGTGCAAGAAAGTTAGACCTTGTGCTGCACATAAAGCAATTTTCATTCTGGTATTCCAATCAATAGAAGGCCCATCTGATCCTCCATATAAAAATCGATCCAAACTTCCATGAAATAATCTTTCATAGACCAACATTCTTTGATCGGAACCTTCACGTGCATGAAAACCGAGTAATTTACAAAGGTTTGGGTGTTGCAAAGAAGCTAGAGTGTTTACTTCACTGATAAATTCTTTTACACCCTGTAAGATGGAAGACACAGTGAT
This sequence comes from Erodium moschatum, assembly GCA_036897745.1. Taxonomy (NCBI): domain Eukaryota; kingdom Viridiplantae; phylum Streptophyta; class Magnoliopsida; order Geraniales; family Geraniaceae; genus Erodium; species Erodium moschatum. Next base: position 4,371 of record JAYMSV010003184.1, on the reverse strand, counting down.
TAGTGAATGTATTCATAAGTAATTCACAATATAATAATTACAAATGAAAATGACTATAAAGTAAAGGGTTAATTGAAAATAACTACCTTTATGAATTTCCCACAAACGCATGACTACCCTTGTGAATTTCCACGTGTCACCATTGTACAAAATAGACGGAAATAAAAAAAATGATTTTTTCCATCACGTGGCATATATGGGAGCTTAAAATTTTACGATACCCAAAAACTACTCATTCCCATCCTTTAATCTTCCGATTTTAATACGATTTCATGGAGGATTTAGAGAACGGAATCATATTGAAATCAGAAAAGTGAAGTATGAAAGTGAGTTAGTTTCGAGATATTTTAAAATTTACACTCACGTGCAAGTCATGTGACGAAAACAAAAAATAAATTGACGGGCTTCGTCTATTTTGTATGATGATGACACGTGAAAAGTCATAAAGGTAGTTATGTGTTTGTAGTTATGTGCAATTTACCCTAAACTAAACATAATGCAAAAAAGAAAAGTGCCATTTTACGCAGTTTAAAAGTGGAGATACCGATGAATTACCTGTGTTGATGGGTGAAGCCTAGTGACAGTGGCATCAAACTTCTTTGATGTCGAAGCATCATCACCAAAGGAAGCTTTATATATATACGATGAAAGACCTTCAGACATGCATCTGTCAGAAGAGAAATTGAGGCAAGCAGAAGCAACTTCATCATAAGAAAAGTTCCTAAGTGTTCCTGTCCCTGTAGGAGGCAGTGGAAGCGGTCCAGAAACTGGAAAAAGAGGGCCACTAGCAGTCCCAGACTTGAAACTCGTCATTGTCTTTAGTGCAGGCGATGGTAGAGGAAGAGGTTGTGGACTCGATGATCTTTGGTCCTTTGAGAACCCAACTCGAATCTTCGACTCTTCTTGCTCATCGAATTCAGCCGATGAGAGCCCTTCTTGCTCTGCAGCATCAAGGCTTGATGGAGCAGATGATGCTCTTGCTCTGTTGCTGGAAATTTTGGTGATGGGCTGAGTGGGTTTGGCTCTGGTTCTGAAACTTGGGGGTGCAGATTGCAATGGGTGGGTTCGGATTTGGGGTTCGGGTAATGTTGTTGGAGTATGTTCTTTTGGAGTGACTCTTTTGATGGAACTCGAAGGTGTGTGATTGTTCTTTTTCTTCTTGCTCTTAAGCACTGTGAAACAACCCATCTTATACGCTCAACTACTTGTAAGAGGTTAAGTGGCACAACCTTAAATCACCAGCAATCTAAATAGAAATAAGATTAATTAATAAAAACATTCTGCATCTATGTGTCATCGGATTTCTAAACAAATTAAAAGCTCGAGTTTAAGGTGAAGATAGGCACAAAACCTTGATCAACAGCAATCTAAATAGAACTAAGATGAATAAAAACATTCTGCTTACATGGGTCATCAGATTTCTAACAAATTAGAAGCTCAAGTTTCAGATGAAGAACGGCACAACCTTAATCACCAGTAGTCTAAATAGAACTAAGATTAATAAGAACATTCTGCATATATGGATAATCAGATTCCTAAACAAATCAGAAGCTCAAGTTTTCAGGTGAAGAATGGCACAACCTTAATCACCAGTAGTCTAATTAGAACTAAGATTAATAAAAAAAAAAAACATTTTGCATATATGGGTTATCAGAATCTAAACAAATTAGAAGCTCAAGCTTTAGAACTAAGATGAACAAAAATATACTGATTATATGGGTTAGTTCCTAACTACTACCTAATATTCCACCTAAAATTCCTTAATCAAACCGACCAATAAAATTCCAATTCTACCCCCACATCATGAAATGCCCAATTCTTCAACGGCAAGATACACATCATCATCATCATCATCATCATCATCATCATCATCACCATCACCATCAGATCGAAAACCCGATACGATCTCAGATTCTAGATCCAAAAATGACCCAAAATTCAAAATGAAAAATACGAATCAAACCAATCGAAATGATTGAACCAAAACAAATCAGTGAAGCTAAGGGTCCATATTCATATCACCCGTGAATACGCACAAACAAGCAGCAAATGCAAATCGAGCCAAAATAAAATTCAGAAAAGTTAAAAATAAAAATCCAAATCGCCAGACAGAATCCGAGTCGGAAAGGAAGGGAAAAAGTCGAGTAAATCGAACCTGAAAACGCCGATTCCGAGCAGCCCACCGTGAACGGAGACGGTGGCGATGGAATTGGGAGCTGTGTGGTTCTGGGTTTGATTGGGCGAAGGAGAAAGATGAAAACTTGAAGCGGGTCAAAGAAAGCAGGAGCAGATGGAAAGAAAGGAGAGTGAGAGAGAGAGAGAGAGAGGAGAGAGAAAGGAAAAGTGGAGAAAGAAAGAGGAAAAAGAATATATTATTACAGAATTGGGAAACAATGAAACCCCAATGAGCAGTGGTCAAACCTACCAAAATCCAAAACCTTAATTTATTTGTTTTTTTATTTTTTATTTTTTATTTTGTCCCATGAAAACAACATAATTGGTGTTTTTTGTCCATTTAGCCCTCTAGCTTTATCATCTCACTGTTTTTGCATGATGCCATTTTATCACCCTGCAATGACAAAAAAGCCCTTACATTGCATGTAGAATATCAACTTTATTATCAGTGAATGATGTCAAATGAAGCATGTTAGATTATCCACAATTGGAGGTTAAAGAATCATCGAAAATTACGAAAAAATGGGTTTGCTGACGTTTCGGTTCTGATTTTCTTTTTCCTGACGATTCGACGTCATCCGAGTCTACAGAATCATCGACCGTCGAAGCCCTCTCCTCCGATTCACTCTTATCTTTGTCTATCTCCTCCCTCACGATTCTCTCTTCCCTCAACGAATCTATGAATTACACGTATGTTTTTGGTCAGATTCGACTCTCCGAATCTGACACTCCACTGCAGAATCTGCCGAATCCAATCTGATTTAGACCCACAGATTTCGACCTCCACTGTGGATAGCCTTAGGGAAAATTATACTTCACCAACTTGTATTTTGGAGTATTTCAATTCAGTATCATTTATATTATATTGTATCAATTTATTTTGATAATTTTTATTTTTGTTTTAATTTCTTCAATAACTTTTAATAACGTAAATGTCCCTTATACGAAAAAAATGAACAAACATGAAAAAAAATTAAATCAAGAAGATTATTTTTTTCATCAAATAAAAAATACATGGAAATCCTACTCTAGTCTAATTTAACCCATCATCCACCTATACTCCCAAGCAAGTGTGTCTACACGAAGTTGAACTTGTGATCGAGGGGTGCGTAAAGAGCTTTTCACCATCAAGCTAATCCAAATGACAAGAAGATTACCGTGTTAATCTTTTATAAATTTCACATTCTGACTAAAACTATCAAATTTTGTTTCTATATATAAGAAATATTTTCGCCATTAAATAACGAACAACCGAACAAAAAGATTATCCACGTGAGTTAATACGATCTAAAATATAAAAACAACGGACTAATAATAATGAAGATAGATTGAAGTCATGTAGTAAATTTGTGTCCGGAACATTTCTAGTTAATTGGTGAGTTTGAATGGGCATTTTGGTCATTTGGAGTAGATGAGAGGAGGGTAATTAGAGGGAGAACCGAAGGGCAAAACGGTAAATACGAGATGGAATCCTCGATTTTCAAAGAAGATGGGCCTAGATTAAAGTGAGAGGGCAGTCAAAGTTGGAAAACTGTTTTAATTATTTAAAAATGGCATGATTCCGGTGCGGTCAAAGGGGACGGAGAGATCGACGGCTGAGGATCAATCCTCCACGGAAAGCCTCTCCGCTGGGTCCCACTCACATCAACATTGTTTCTGGCTTTGAAATAATTTAATCTGGAGTTAGCAGAATGAGTTATACAAGTACCAAAACAAGCATCGCACTGTCCACGCGCCGTACACGCGTGGGAGTGTTTTAGTTGTACATCATCGATGTGGGACCACGCTTGTGTTGACAGAATTGGGCCTAGGGGAAGAAACCTTGTGTTTGATCCATGGGCCATGATCGGCCCAATAGACAACCTGAAGATAACGGTTCTAAAAGTCGTTAGCTGCTAGTCGGGCGGGTAGGACCTTTCGGAGATTAATCGGAGATTAAACGATGATTAATCGGGAATTACACGGATCGACCAACAAGAAAATGGGGCCTAGACGGACGCCTAGACGGGGCCTGGTCGTGATTTTTAAAACACTGCTAAAGACCTATGATCACAATTTTTTGATATTTATACGAACTCTCTCTTGGGTTTACACATAAATATCTAAAATATTATAAAATTCTAATAATACTTTAAAATTCATGTAAAGACCCATTGGTGTTTTAGTGTTCCCGATGACAACACTAATTTGCTCTAG
>JAYMSV010003183.1:0-10174 GCA_036897745.1 Erodium moschatum | reverse complement strand
ACATGGAAAGAAGCAAATGGCCACCAGGAGGGGTGGCAATGTTTTGATGTGACAGATTGAACATCAGAAAAGGTCGGTGCACGTCCCATTGTATCGACATTTGGTGAACCCCACTGGGAAGGACTGAATTTCGGCTCTCAGGTATCTGCGGGGAAGGTAACATGTCAAATAGGCACAAGACTTGGAGGCTCCTCAAGGAACTGGCTGAAGAGAATACGGGGGATAAATGTATGGTACTTGGGGATTTCAACTGTATCTTACATCCCTCAGAAACAAAAAGGGGGAAAACCTTACCCGAGTTCTTTGATAAACAACTTCAAGGAAGTCATCGAGGAGATTGGGCTAGAAGATATGCCGATGAAGGGGTACAAATTTACATGGTACAGGGGGAAATATCCGTTGAAGAGGGTCGAGACTAAGCTTAACTGAAGCTTGACTGAGGACTTGTATCAACTGGATTTCTTCAGGAATACCCTCAAGCTTCCCTCCGAAATGTGGGTTTCTCGACGTCGGATCACAAGCCTCTTCTGGTCGACCTCTCTAAGGAGAATATTCAGAAGAAACCCCAAAAATTCAAATTTTAGAAATGTGGACAACAGACTTTCAATGTGACCAGATAATTCAGCAGGAATGGGATCAGAATATTTGGAACACTGATGTCCGGACTTCCTTGTTGTGTCAACATCAACAGACCTTCAATGTGACCCTTCATGAATGCCAACATCAAAAATGTCTCCTCCGCTCTCCATCAATGGGGTCAAAATACGTTCAAGGCCACGACAAAGAAGATTAAATGGTGCCAAAAGCAGTTGGCCTATCTGAATGGAAGAGAAGATAGACTGGGAATTATGGAAAGATAAGCCATTCGAAAACAATATGCATCTCTTTTGAAGACCTAATTTTTTTTTGGAGACAGAGTGCAAAAAAGCACTGGTTGACTGATGGGGACAAGAATTCGAAAATTTTCTTTGCTGCAATCTCTAGAAGGAAAAAGATTAATTCCATATCGGTCTTTGAAGATGTGGAGGACAGAGAAATGACTTGGGAAATTGGCCTTAAGGAATTCATCACCTCTTATTTTCGGGACATCTTCAAGACCTCTCTATGCAACGAACAACCCTTACCTTTCCAAGTTCGATCTAAAATTTCGGATGCCCATAATGCCTCCCTGGTAAGCATTGTGGGAAACAAGGAAGTCCGTACATCGGTGTTCCAAATGGATCCAAATAAATCCCCGGGTCCGGATAGACTCAATCCTTATTTTTTCCAGAAATACCGGCATATACTTCGACATCAAGTTACGCTGTTTGCAAAGCTGGCCATTGAAAAGAGGGACTTCTTAGCTGAGCATAATGATACTACCCTTATTTTAATTCCCAAAAAACCTACTCCCAAGAAGGTTACGAACCTAAGGCCGATAGCCCTCTACAACGTCATTTTCAGGGTCCTCTCCAAAGTTCTGGCTAACAGACTAAAGCCCTTTCTCCACACTCTTATTTCAGAAAACTAGGGCGTCTTTGTCCCGGGGAGAGCAATTCAAGATAACATCTTTACGGATTTCGAGATCATACACTTTCTTCCCAGAAAAACTCAAGGGGCCAAAGGTTTTATGGCCATCAAGCTCGATATGAGTAAAGCTTATGATCGAGTTGAATGTCTCTTTTTGGAGAAAATGATGAGGAAATTCGATTTTGGGGAACAATGGGTGAAGCTCGTGAGGGCTTGCATCCTTTCGGTCCGGTACACAGTAAGTTCGGGAGGGAAGTCTAATGATGAGATCGTGTCGGGCCGAGGGATACGGCAAGGGGATCCTTTGTCTCCCTACCTCTTCCTATTTTGCATGGACGCTCTCTCTTGCGTGTAAACAAAGCCGAATCCCAAGGTAATCTACATGGAATTTCTATAGTATGGGGAGCTCCTTCTGTCTCTCACATGCTATTTGCAGACGACTATTACATTTTTTGTAGGGCCGAAAAAAGGGAAGCCACAAATTTGCATAATATTCTGAATATGTTTGGTGAAATGTCGGGCCAACAAATAAACAGGGACACGAATTCTATCTTTTTCAGTTCCAACACCCCCTCTTTGGTCAGTGGCGATTGCTGTACTACATTGGGTATCCCGGAAATTTCGGAAGCTTCAACTTATTTAAGTGCCCCTAATCTGATTGGAAGGATCATAACTCAGGCCCTCTACTTCATTGCTGATCGGGTCCTGTCGAAAATCAACACTTGGGACAATCAACTCTTATCTCAAGGAGGAAAGGAAGTGTTAATTAAGTCTGTCTTGATGGCCATTTCGGTGTATACTATGAGGGTGTTTCTCCTCCCTCAATCCCTAATCTCTATGATCCAAGTAGCGTTGGCCGGATTTTGGTGGGCAAGTTCGAGCCGATCCCAACGTCCGATTATCTGGAAAGAATGACATAAGTTGTCTATTCCAAAGAAGAATGGAGGTATGGGCTTTCGTAACTTGGGGGATTTTAACTTGGCTTTGCTTGGCAAGATGGGCGGGAAATTCTTTACGAATCCGGACGCATTGGTTTCACGTATCTTTAGAGCCCGATATTTTCTGGATGGCAATTTCTTATCGGCATGCAAAGGGGTAAACCCGAGCTTCTTATGGATTATTGTGCATGCTACCCAAGCCATGCTTATTGAAGGACTACGGAGAGCCATAGGACCGGGAACCTCTACTAAAATCTTGGGGGACCCGTGGCTGCTGGATAATGATCCTTAGGTTCAGACGAAAGCTTATGACCTATCTTGGAGCTATATGAACTCTCTCTTTCTTTAGAGCAAAAATCATGAAATGTTGAGGAAGTTTGGCTCAAATTTAATCACCGGGACCAAGACCTTATTCTAGCTATCCCCCTATCCACCTCTAGAGGGGACGACGACTAGTATCAGGTTGAGGATAACAAGTGCCTCTACACCACCAAGAATGGATGTCGAACTCTCCAACAATTGACGGGTGATTGGTTCCCCACGGACTCGGAATCTTTTTGGCATGATTCATGAAATGTCAAGGCCCCTCCTATAGTCAAGATCTTTCTATGGCGATGTCTCACAAACTCCCTCCAGGTAGCTGAAAATCTTACCTCGAGGTGTGTTCCTATTTCCTCTCTTTGCCCAATATGCCTCTTGGAACCTGAATCGACATCCCACCTATTACTTTATTATCCCTTCTCTCAGGACTGTTGGGCTCTTTCGGATCTTCCCCATCTTTGCTCCCGGAATGGACTTTCGGGTGTGGTGGGAGAAAGTGCACCAACTCCCTAGTGATGACCTCACATCCGAGGTGGTTCTGTGGGTATGGAATTTATGGAAGAAAAGAAACGGCTTTGTGTCGAATGAGAAACACTTACTCTCTGGGCTCTATGGCAATCTCCTCAAATATCCATTTTAATGCTTGAAGGAGGCATATTCTAAGCCTTTGAAGCATAATACCAACACCAACCGGATTTCACCTACATGGACACCTCCTCCTGCGGACTGGCTCTCGGTCCACACAGATGGGGCTATTTTCCAAAACTCAACCCAATCGGACTGGGCTTTTATTAGTAGGATTGAGACTGGTGAAGTTGTGGAAGGGCGGAATGGCACGATCACATGTATTTGCTCCCCTCCGATGGTAGAAGCCATAATCATCCGCCAGCCACTGCAATGGGCAAAGGACGAAAACTTTTCAAGAACCATTTTTCATTCGGATGCTCAAGTGGGGGTAAATCTGATCTCAGATAATATTGTTTTATCTCCCCCCATGAGGAGTATTCTGCAAGATTGTAAGTTGTTTTTAAATTCCATCGAGGATGCTCAACTCGTGTTTGTAAAGAGGTCAGCGAATGCTGCGACCCACTTGTTAGTCAGGGGCGTTACATCCTTGTCTGCCTCTTCGTGGTCAGGATCTTTGATTCTTGATGCACTCGCTTGTATCTTGTCGAAAGACAATCTCTGAGTAACGACAAACATGTCAATTTCAAAAAAAAATATCTGAATGTAACCTATATGGATAAATAACTGCCAATGAGTAGCGAACGACTTTGTCGTGACCTTTTAGTGGTATGAACCGTAAAAACTACACAACTGAAAGGGCAAACATGATCGTTTTTATACGTTGTCATAGATCTCTCTACCCTTTCGCCTTCCTCCGCCCGCCAGCCTGATCTCTCTTCAATTTCTCTGACCTAAATTAGCGATCTCCGTCTTCTCCGGTGGAGCTGTTCAATTTTCCGGTAAGATCTACATTTTCGGTGGAGCTGTCTTTGAGTAATTGCTGTGGCATAAAGCTACCAGATTTTTAATGCCGAGACAATTTTTTACCCATCTCTCTTTAATATTTCATATTCGATACTTTTTAGAAAAGAATCTAGTAACATTTCATTTGTATCTTTTATTCTCAGGGATTCTTAGTTTGAAATCAAAGTTCTTCACCCAATAGAGAAAAGAATCTACTAACATTTCATTTGTTATCTTTTCTTGAGGTTAGTTTCCAATATCCAAACTTGACTAGGCAACCGTAAGATTTAGGTTCATAATTTTCTTTTTAATTGATTTGGTTCTATTGCTGTAACAAGAAATAGATAATCTCAGAAGAACTCATGGCAACTTCAGGCTTCACTGTGCTCTTCTGTAGTATATGATGATTTTCTGATGAAGTATGATTTGTGGTGTTTATACATATCTGGTATAGAACAAACACATGCAGATTGTTTGAGGTTCTAAGCTTTTATATGTGATCTAATTTATTTTTGTTACTAGATCTGTAATTATTATCATTATCATTATCCTTTCCTGTTTTTTTATTTTATTTTATTTCATGTTCTTGAGTTTTCTGCTTTGTGGGATATGCGGCATATGCCAGCAGCTCTAGAAATCACTTTATGGGTGATGATACTTCTTGAACTAGAGCACATCTACCACTTCTTAAGATTTCATTAAAGCTTGCAATTGACCAGTTGCTCCAGATGTGCTTGCATTGGGGTTAAACAGGTTAGATAAGCCACTCATAAAATAGTTTGACTACTGTCTTCGAAAAGATTGGCCCCATCAGCTAAACTTATTTGTACATTTAGTTTGTCATGCTCTCTGTTTCATATGCTTATCATGTTATCCACCATCAGCTGTTTTTGTTTCATTATCAGGAGTAGATGTGCCTGTGGACTAAATATCGTGAGTATGCCATTTTGGGATGCATGCAATTATATGTTATTTGTTTCACTAATGACTGAATTATGTTAGAACTAACATCTGTTTTAGGAAATTGACTTTAGATTGGTTGTCTTCTTTAACGACTGTTAGTTTCTCCATATAGGTTTCATACTCGTATATATAGATATGTAATTCAGTAGATGATAAATATGAAACTATTCAGGCTTATACAACACAAATTACAACAACAACAACAACAACAACTTAGCACTTTTCCCAATCAATTGGGGTAGACTCCATGATCCAAATGCAGATCACATTAAGTCATTCACCTGAATACTTTTTCTCCATTTTCTGCGAAATCCTTGATGATACCCTTGTCTTCCAAATCTTCATGAATACTTCACAAATTAACAAAGCAGAAAATTAGAATTTGTATTATTCTCTGTTTACCTTCTTATCTGTAGTTCTGTACAAAAAAAAAAGGTTTATTTTAGTTTCACTATAATGTTATTTTGAATTGTTAGTATTAAAGCTAACTCATATTACTTAAGCTGTGTATAGCTGTGTATTGTTATTTCAGGATCCCTACATATCCCCTTGAAATTTGTCTTCTAGTGGATTTATAGAAAATAGCGTCTTCTCATTGCAAAGTTATCATTTAGATTCCGTGATTTTCTGTTTAGTTTTTGAACATCATCTGATTGCACATCTCTAGCTACATAACTATTAAATATGTACTGTTCAAGTTTCTTTATGTAGCCTGTAGCCATGAATATTGGGTTACAAGATCTTTCTCGCTCCATAATTTCTCAAACACAAGTGAGCCAAGTACTAAGGTTGGGCATTGCTAGTTTAGGTACTTAATGTTTGTGCCCATTGATACAATTTATCATGTACTTTTGCAGTCGGCATTTAGTAATAGTATGCCTGTTTCTTCATATGTATTCATGCACATCTCATTGGTTATAGGTTTTCATGTTCACTGAGGGTTTATCTCACGCAGTGTGCTTGGCGACCTAGTGTTAACTAAGTTGACTCTCAATTGAAGTATGGATAGTGAGGATTTAATTAACGTCCCTGCCCTCAGCAATTCTAGCAGTGAAAATGAGAACAGTGAACTTCGTAGTTCAAAAGGTGAATCTGCTGAAGCTGACTCTCAGCGATGTAGCTCTAGTTGTAGAGAAGAAAAACTAATTGATGACTACCATCTGCATAAGGAGGCTGATGCAGGACATGGAGATAATGATTGTACAATGGAAATAGAACTTGACAAGGATTCTGCTGCAAATCTATCTATTGCACATGTGAGTGTTGGTCTGACTGAAACTGTTTCAATTGCTGGGGGAATTAATGGCTTCACCTCTGAAGTACATGCTGATAATTGTCGCCTCACCACCCAAGATGAAACTTCCTTTGGGGACCATAAGAAGGCTGGCAGTTGTATCCTACTTCAATATTTGTTATCCTATGTTCATTTGTATGTTCTACCCTTGTATATTATTAGCTTTACTAGAAGCTAACACAAAGCTGGGTCTGGTTGCACAATTATAGATTGGTACGATCATAGGAAAGCTTGCCATTAATTTTCTTTTGACATAAATGATTTGATCCATAGTTTCGTGATTTCCATAATTCGCATGCAAGCTATATTAGGAGTCAAGAGAGCCAGGGTGACTTTTGATGAACAGGAACCTTCAGTCCATGTTATGTATCATTCACTAACAAGGTCGGGATGGGGATATTACCATTACTCAACATCTCCAGTATCCATTCATATTGTTTAGATGTTGAATACATAATAGATGAGGGTTACTTCAATTTCTTATTGGTTGAATTCTTTTAGTGGGTTGTTTTGATTTCTACAGAGCTAGTAAACTGAAGCTTCAAGAGCTGTTACAAGAATGGTCAGAGTGGCATGCTCATCATGATTCTTCCTCTCTTGTACGTTTCTTTTTTCTCACCAACCAAAGTTCTGGATATTGTTTTTTTACTTTAGACATCTACTCATCTCCCCTCTATGTATGTTACTGCTTTTATCACAATAAATAGCTCAAAAGATCCTTTTGAGCCCCTGACGTAAACAACCGTAGTAATCACTCTAACCTGATAGTGCATTCTCATTGTTCCAAAAGAATCTACAAGTTCGATTGTTAATTTATATGCCATCTATTGTAATAGATTGGAAGGTGACTGGTCAGTTAAGGCATGACATGCTAGACCAGATAGAGACCATCTATTGCTACACTGTTAATTTAGGAGAACTTAATCTTAGTCTTCTCTCTAAAACCTGTTGGACAGACAATTTAGTATTTAGTTGGAGGGAGAAGTTCTAGAAGTATATGAGTTTATTATCTATTGCTTTTGTTATTGTTCGGTTTTTGTTGACTTTGGTTTGGTGGTTGTGGCTCCCATCCCGGGACCCACATTCCCCTTTTTTAATGCATTCCTTTCTCTCTGATCAATAAAAATGATAGCTTATGAATTTTGAAAAATAAGTCACATATACAAGGATTTTAACTCTATCTTCTCACTCTCATCCCCAAGATCAATCAGCTTGAATCCTTTGCCCACTGTAGACCTATAAGCCTTGTTATAACAATTTATAAGGTTCTCGCTATAACGCTTTTTCTGGGGCTCAAAAGGGTGGTTGGAAATCTAGTTAGTGATACCTAAATTGGGTTCATCAATGAGAGACTGATCTTAGATGGATATCTTGCCGTCTCCGGGTTATTTCATCACATCAAAAAGACAAAGGGGGAAGTGATTCTTTTCAAGATAGACTTTGAGGAAGCTTATGATTAAAATAGCTGGAAGTATATTGACCATTGTTTTCAAGAAATGGGCTTTGGATCGAGATGGAGAAAATGGAGGATAAGTTGTTTTGATGCCCATATATCGATGCTCAAAAATGGATCTCCCTCTAAATATTTTCCTATGCGTCGTGGCCTTAGAAAAGTTTGCCATCTCTCCCTATTGATATTTTCCCTGGCAGTAGAGGGTCTAATGGTTAAGGAAGAGCGTTCTTTGGAGTTCCAAGGTATTCGTTATAAGAAAAATGGCCCTTCTGTCTCTCACCTGCAATTTGCAGACGATGCTGTCATTTTCACCTAAGGAAGGGATATAGTTAACTTAAGGCGCATGTTATTGGGTTTTCAGCATTTCTCAGGCATAAAGATCAACTTGAATCTATTATCTCAAAATACAACAGAAAGTTGGGTCTCTAGTAATCAAAATTCTCCAGTCTAGATGGCATGGTGACCTTGATCAAATCGACCTTTGTTTCCTTATAACTATACTATATGTCTCTAATGAAGATTCCAAAGAGGGTTATAAGTGAACTAGAAAGGATTCAAAGGGCTTTTCTATGGGGTAACAAGCAAAGAAAGAAAGTCATTTGCTGTCATATTCGGTATTGAGACCATTGTCCTCCCTTGTTGGGTTGGTGTGAGATCGTGCTTTCATGCCAGTGCTCGGGTTTGTAATTCGTATTTGGTTGATCCTTTGGTACAGATCTGGTGTGATGGGTTTTTGTAGCTAGAACTCATCTTGTCCTCCCTTTTCAACCTCTGAAAAGGGGGAGACTTATAATACTGCTTTACTGATAAAAAAAAGAAGAAAAAAAAGAAAGCCATTTACAAGCCAGTTAAGACAAAGTTTGTTCTCCAAAGAGTGAAGGTGGGTTGGGAATTAAAAGATTGACAAGACTCAATTATAGTTTGTTCTCTAAGGGGTATTGGAGGTTCTCTATGGAAAATGACTCTCTCTGAAAAAAGGTTGTATGTGCTAATTTGGGATTTGGATGAATGAGATATTGGGAAATTTGACATAGTCAACAAGGATTCTTGGTTATCTTTTATCCAAAGTCTCTCACAAGGTACCCAGTTCAAGTCTTTAATTGGAAATGATAACTTCAAATGGATCTTGGGTTCGGTGAACAACACAAATTTTAGCATGACATTGGGTAGGGGATTCTGAATTATTTTTGCTCTTTCAGAGATTATATCACCTTTTTATGAATAAAGGTGGGAAAGTGTTGAGCTTATGTCGCAATGGAAAGTGTGACATGGCCTTTAGAAGAACTATTTTTGTTCGGGAAAAGAAACGGGAATCTGAACTATACAACCTTAGTTAGTGTTTTTCTCTTGTCCCTGGTAAGGAGGATAATCTGTCTTGGATTCATGATCCCAATGGCTTTTCTGTCTGTAAAGTCTACAAGTTCCTCACTGCTCAAGGCAACTCGGTTCCATGGGCAATAATTTTACGGCTACCTGGGATCCCTCCCTAAATGGTAGCATTTTCTTGGCTTGCTTGCCAAAATGCAATGCCAACTAAGTGTTTTTTAGAAGACAGATGATTGCAAATCTCTATTCTTCAAAGTATGTGTGTATTCTGTAAGTCGAATTTTGAAGATTGTATCGACCTCTTACTGTATAGTGATCTCAGTTGGAATGTGTGTAGTTGTATTGCTTTATGGTGGGGGTTTTTATAGGAAGCTCCAAAGAACATAAGGACTCTCCTCTCATCGTGGGTCTTGTGGGAGCTTTTGCTCGCTAGGAACAATCTTGTGTTCAAGCAAGAGCCTGCATTAATCGTTAATTTGTTCAGCGTTGACCTCAAGCCCGCCTACTACCCGTGGTGCCTCCATTGCGAGATTGCCTAATATATCGTTGATATTCGTCTGCGCTACATCCTACGTCGCCTCCTTCACTCCATGTAAGGATGTGTCATTCCCATCCGCTGGATCGGGACCCTTCCACCGGTGCGAACTCGGTGCACCAACCATGTCCGCTGGACCGGGATTCTAACACCCCCGAGGTGTTTGTGGGGACGCACACTGCGTCCTACCGAGGAAGGTGTAAATCCGACATGTTGGTTCTCCCGTTTCCTTGTGTTCTCTCTGGATGCTCGCTAAGATGCCCCGAGCATTTTTAGATCGAGGCAGGACACGAACCTCATGGCATTCACGTCTGCCACTACAGTCGGCGTCCACTAGAGCCGTAACTGGGGTATTTTTGGAGGGA
>JAYMSV010003182.1:0-10175 GCA_036897745.1 Erodium moschatum | reverse complement strand
TCCACAAGCCGTCCCGTAATTACAATTATGCCATCCCCTTTTACGCGCCCGGCTGTTATGGCCGCAACCCCGCCGCCAGGTTCGGGGCTGTTCCCAAGTTTTCTCCGGCGGCCGGAGGCGGCTCCGGCGTTGAGTGGTGGGATACAAGTGTTGGTGTCGCTTCTAGTAATGTTGTTAGTAATAAGCATGGTGATGAGTTGCATCAGCTTGATTTGTCCCTCAAGCTCTAACTAGTTTTTTTTTTTTTTTTTTTTTTTTTTAAAAAAAATTTGGGGGGTGTGGGATATTTTTTTTTAAGAAGAAATTGAGAGTGATGAGAGATTTTGTTCATGCAAATTCTTGACATGCTACCAATTACTTTTTTTTTGTTGACTCAATTTTGAAGATGATAAGTTCCTAATGATTATTATAAGTTAAAACTATGAAGAAAAAAAAAAATCAAACACTTTTACCATATTACCCCTGAACCCTGTCTGTCTCTCCATCAGCATCCATTGAGTTTTATGTGTTTAATATGAAAATAATTATATTGTAATTTAAAATATCACCTATAGAGACAATGGGTCCCAAATTAAACAAGCTGAAGTTTCATGTTTGGAGGACAATCTAATCATGCTTATCTTTCGATTCGAAATATAACAAAAATCAATCTCATCATGAGAGTAGATCTCATAAACCAGAGTCATGTGTATTTAATAAACAAAATTGATTGATTTAAATCAAATGCTGTATGAGTTAAATGATTTATATAGGGTGTCTTTTTTTTTTTTTTTTGTAAATTGTTATAAGTTGGTATGTGAATTTTTATTTTACGTTTTGAAAGCCCCTTTTAAGTTTTAAAAGAAAATTAAAAAATTCCCTTTAAAGTTACACAATTTAATACTTCAGATTTAGGAAATACCTTTTAGATTTTTTTTTTGGTAATGTTATTAGCTTCTATCTTTCTTCTTAACCCAAGGTCGTCATGCGACCAAATTTACCCATTTTCATATCAAACATAAACAACAATGCAAAAAAAAAATACTAACTTGCCAATGTTCTCTAGAAGACAATACCAATTTACAAAACATATATGGGTCAGTTTTTGCGATTATCATCTCTTAAAATGAGTGAAATTGTTGTGTAATAAATTAGCTAGGGTTTTTCATGTATGTATTGGAGTTGACTTTGGAGCCCCTTAGAACTCAGAACACCCTCCAAGATATTCTAAATTCTTCTGTGAACACAAGAGATGATTGAAGTTTCCATAAGAGAAAGCTTATGTGGACTCAACTAAATGCCCAAATGAATCATGACTATGAAACCAAAATCTCTCAAGAAAAAATAAGCATTGGTTTGACCACAGAATCTGCAGCAACAAGGATCATGTGTTATGCAGTTTACTATTTGTCAAAACCTATATTCAAGATTGGCCAGCACATAACTCCAACAATTTAAACCTCAAACTTGACTAAATGTATTGATATGGATGGACACTATGAACCATTCCCTCAGATATCAGACTTCTTTACAGATAATGAAAGCAATCAGTAGCTATCACAATAATACCAATAATGCAATGCTTTGAGTACATGAATTTGGACTTCTGAATGAAACTTGTGTGACGTTTTTCACACGATCAATTTCCCATGTAGGGTTGAACAAATGATGATTGTAGACCGCAAAAGTCAACCATCACCTATACACACTTTCTAAGCAATTTCAAACCAAAATGAGATGCTCTGCAGTCTAATATTTTTTATGATTATACGCTGATCATTTTTATGCAAGGTACCTCACTTCCTTGAGCTAAACAGGCTTTCTTTGGTTTTTGGAATCTTCTAAAGATCCTGAGCTTCGGATACTGCCCTCGTTGTCCTTTTGAGGAGCATCTTCAGTACCTGGAGCCAATCCACTTTGCTCTTGGCCTGAGCCTGAGATTGACTCTGAAGATTTTGGTCTACTTGGGTGGTCTTTTTCTCCAGAGCTACTTGTCTGTGATCTTACTTGGGCTTTACTTGATTCAACAGTAGCAGGTTGTTTTTTTGTCCCTCCATCATCCTGGTCTTTCGGAGTACTACCACTGGCTCGTTTCTTTGATTCTACTGCAATTTCTTTTATGACCTCCTCTAGCTTATCAAGTCTTCCTCTCACCTCTACAAGCACAGGATTATTTTCTACTTCTTTCCTCTTCTTTTCATTTTCTTCTTCTTCTTCTCGTTTCCTTTTCACCTCCAGTTCCTGAGATGGTATGTTGGAGAACCATTAGAATAGCATATAGCAATTTTAGTATAGCCACATATGCTGGATTGAAGATGATTAAGCACTCAATGGACATTAAATAATCATACAGATACAGAAAGCGGGTAGTATCCAAGAAAATACATAACCATTGTAGAAGAAATGATAATGAAGTGCAAGTATCAAGGGCATTCCAGATTAACGCATACTGCAATCAATTGGAGGCCGAAAATATATGTATTCAATGTCCAACATATTTTCAACAGCCAGGCTCTAACCAATGGAGCATGAATGGAAGATCACAAAATAGAGGAACCTGTGTATCATTCTGTCAGAAGACTCAGAACCAATGGTATAGCATTTACTTGCATACTGAGAAACATAACAAATGTAACATTATGCCACATGCAGTTTCAAACCTTTAACGCATGAAACCTAGTAAGATGGAAACATTGGACACAGATAATAGAATATGCAGAAATCTAACTAAGAGACCAGAAAATTGTCAAAAAAATGCTGGATATTAGTGAGAGAGAACGGACTATGGAGAGGGAAGTCAATGCAGTGCATTGCGTAGTCAACTAACTGTTAAGATCACGAGTGAGATTTATTGTTATACACTGAAATACTGTATCATCGAGTCAGTTCAAGTCTATAATAATAGGGAGCCTGCATACTAAGCATGAACAATGCAAGAAGAATATCTTCAGATAGAAATGTCAGAAGACTAACATAATAGTTTTAGTCATTAAGTCCTAAATTCCTTCAGCTCCTCCATTAAGACTTAGGTGAATGCCTTGACCTCCCTTCAGGGGTCCGAACTCCCAACAAGTTCCCCCTCTTGTAGTTATGAGTTTTCTCATCAAGCTCTCCTGAAGTGGTTATATTCTTTATTTTTTATTTGCAGCAATAAATTTTTACCATTCCTGAAACACCCCTCCGTTCTACCCACATAAAAACCCCTCCAGCATATACAATACTGGCTTTATTGAGAAGTTACTTTTACTCTTCCTGTCCATCTTGCTCTGTAAATAGTTGGACTCAAACCCCATCAAAGTAGGCATCATATTAACTTCACAGGTAAGAGAAACACCACATCCTTCTCTTCTCATCTCCTCTTGCTTATGGACTCTATCCAAATTTAAACTCGATAACCCTATATATGGTGTTCAAGTCCACCATCTTCACCGTCACTACTAGGAGATTCCCAATATTGATCTCCTTGCCAATTGCTTCCAATATTCACCTTTTGATAGCTTTAGCATCTATTTGCACTTCACAAAGAAGGGCAACCATAAAGACTACAGAAACTTGTAGCAGCAAACAAGCCATATTTTTTTGTAATTCTAGGCTTCTATCCTTGATCCCATCTAAGTTGTTACTGTGGTGACAGAAACTGACATTTGGATCTTAGCATTATTCTTTCCCTTAACTGAGGAAAACCAAGAATGTATGAAAAGTGAAAAGGGTGGGTGACTAGTTTAAGGAGCTAGTCACTGCAGTAATAGCTCCTAGAATCTGCCTTTCATTAGTCTATTCTAAGGAGGAGGTAGTCACTGTAGAAACTAACTGTTGATATCACCTATGTTAGAAGGGCTGCCAGTGCAGGAACTTCTCGTCAATGTAAGGTCTAGGGAAGTTCATTTATGTGTGCAGTCTTGACTAGAACCTGTGACCTCAAGGTCACAAAGTAGCCACCTAATGATTATGCCAAGAAGTTGGCTTATGTATGTACCCTCTTTCCCATTATTTCCAATTTGCCTCAACTGCTGCGACTAGCCTAGGCTAGGAATTGACTACCAAGGGAGAAAACAAAATTGAACAATACAAAGCCAATAATTTGAGGAAAGCAATGGTCTAGCAAAATCTTATGGTTATATGGAATTTACTTGAAGTATTATGTACAACTCTTACCGCATCCATTCGTTTCATTTCAGATCGAGCATACTGGGCGACCAAATAGATAGCTGTCACAGGAAATGTACTCTTTCAGAAATAAATTTTGAAGCAAGAGATATTCAACTATGAAACAGGCACACATTAAAGTTGTGAGTTAAAATACCTAATGAAGGCAAGCAGGTAAAGAAGAATTGTACCAGATGAAAATCAAGCCTGGTCATAAAAGAAGACATTAGAATTAGTTCAAATAACTGAAATCAAGATATGCAAGTGGTTAAGCATAATATCCTTAAAAAGGTTGATGAACTATTTTCAACAAAATCAATTCCAGTGACGTGATCAGTCATGGTGGACTCTATAGAAAGAGACTGGATGTAAGTATCTGCCAAACGAGTCTGGTGGGTGAAAGTGTACTCAACAAACATGATAAAGATATAGCTTCTGATTCTTCACTAGAAACTAAGGTTTCTAGGTAAAATGGTAACTTCACAATGAGTATAGAACAAACTACATCAATATTACTTCAGGGGTCCGAACTCCCAAATGCAAAGAGAAGTAGAATGTGAACTGAAGTATTGGTATTGCAATATAACGGCTTTGAATTTAGTTACAGGCAAGACATAGAAAGAACCGTGTACACAAAACTTGTGTTTGATGGTATGCATATCGCTCAAAGAGTATGTCAAATGAAGATCATCTGCATATAATGCACTCAAGTCGACAAGACTACAAGTGGGTCACATAAAAATACAGTCTTATGAAAAGGTTTATCTCAACACCATTATTTCCGATATAGATTATCTTATCCCCTTAAAATGCATAAAAACACAATAGATGATTGATCAAGCACACAAGCAAGCCAAACTGATACATTCCAATCATTATATGCATTATGTTATCTTTATGCATCACAACAACAATAACACTCATTATCTCTCACCAAAATTCTACAAGTACAACAGTAAATACGAACCATGGTGCATATTCCATGTCATTAACAACTTCCAGATCCTTCTAAAAAACCTATTAATGGTAAAATTAGGCTACTAATTACACAATACGGGAACGTCTACGCAAATGAAAAAAATGAAGAAGACACAATTGATAAAAAACAAAAAACAATGTATCGAACTCAACGTGTTCGACAAAATGTCAACATGAGCCTCCATTTCCAATCCGAAAAAAGCTTCAACTAAACAGATTACATACCCGAATTTCTTCCTCTTGGGAGGGAAGTTGAAGAAGACCTTGGCGGCAGTCATGAAATCGGGGTTCTCGAGCTGCTTAAGCGCCTCGTTGTAGGCCTTAGTGTAAGTCTGCACATCGCTTTCCGCTTTGTCGCCGCCATTTTTGCCGGTGCTCGTGATGGATCTGTTGGTGCAAAAGGATCTTCCCCGGAGGATCCTTGACCAAGCGTCCCTGCCGCGAAACATGAGGTTTCAGTTCTGAGCTCGTCTGAGCAGAGAAAGTGGACACGACGAAACACATTTATTCGGAAATAAAAATGCAGTCTTTAAAATAAACATGTTGAAATGAACAAACACAACACCATGAAAGCCCAAATAAAAAAGGCCCAGATCCATAAACCACAGTAATTGGCCCAAAATCTGGTGTCTCTTTGACATGCATCAATCACATTTGTTATGGAAACAGAGAAGCAGACGAAAAGAGAGAGATCGAAAAAACACAAAACAGAAAAAGCACAAAAACAGAAATTCTGTTTCCTCCATTTCACTATAACTTATTTTGCTCTTCCTGTAAAGCAGAGAGTGCCAACAAAAGCTATGTGTCTCCGCCTCCGCATCACAACACAGAAACCTATCAATTCATTACACACACATTTCCCAGTAAAAACCCAGAAGAAGAAGAAGAAGAAGAAGACACATAAGAGTGTGAGATCTGAGCTTGATCATGGCGAATATCAGCTTGGAGGAGATCAGGAACGAGAATGTCGATCTGGTGAGTGCTCTTTTTTTTGTTATGTTCTGTGAAAATGTGTGTTTTTATCAGATAAGTGGTTTTGGTTGTTTGGATTGCAGGAAAGGATACCTGTTCACGAAGTGTTCGAGCAATTGAAATGTACCAAGGAAGGGTTGTCGTCGGAGGAAGGGGGCCAAAGGCTTCAGATCTTCGGCCCCAATAAGCTAGAGGAGAAAGAGGAGAGCAAGATTCTCAAGTTCTTGGGTTTCATGTGGAACCCTCTCTCTTGGGTCATGGAGATTGCTGCAATCATGGCTATTGGTTTGGCTCGTGGAGGGGTAAAAATTACAATCCTATAATCTTATAAGATCTGGATTTGAATCGTATCCGTGAAGAGAACAATGCCGGGAACGCGGCAGCAGCCCTGATGGCAGGTCTTGCTCCCAAAACCAAGGTCCTGAGGGATGGCAAGTGGCAGGAGCAAGAAGCTGCAATCCTGGTACCAGGAGACATCATGAGCATCAAGTTGGGAGATATTTGCCCTGCTGACGCTCGCCTCCTCGAGGGAGATCCTCTCAAGATTGACCAGTCTGCTCTCACCGGCGAGTCCTTGCCCGTCACCAAGAACCCTGGTGATGAAGTCTTCTCCGGCTCTACCTGCAAGCAAGGCGAGATCGAGGCCATTGTGATCGCCACTGGTGTTCACACCTTCTTTGGCAAGGCTGCTCATCTCGTCGACAGCACCAATCAGGAAGGCCACTTCCAGAAGGTAGTGCCTAATCATCTTGATCTAGCTGAAGACATTTGAACATGGATTTATTTACTTCTCTTAACTGTGCAATCTTGTGGTTATAGGTGCTGACTGCCATTGGGAACTTCTGCATATGCTCAATTATGGTCGGAATTGTGATTGAGATAGTGGGAATGTGGGGGGTTACTAAGAAACGATCGTACAGGGATGGAATTGATAATCTCTTGGTTCTTCTCATCGGAGGAATTCCCATTGCCATGCCTACAGTGTTGTCTGTGACAATGGCTATTGGTTCCCACATACTGTCACAACAAGGTGCCATCACCAAGAGGATGACTGCTATCGAAGAGATGGCTGGAATGGATGTTCTCTGCAGTGACAAGACCGGAACTCTTACTCTCAACAAGCTAACAGTGGATAAAACCTTAGTAGAGGTCGGTATATAGATAACCAAGTCTCAGGAAACATTGAAACAAATGTTGTAGTCTTGTAGCATGATTATTCATGTGTTAATACTCTACGGGCGTTTGCTAAGGATATGGATAAGGAAATGGTGCTCCTCTATGCAGCAAGGGCTTCTAGGGTTGAGAACCAGGACGCTATCGATGCTTGTATTGTAGGAATGCTGGCTGACCCCAAGGAGGTATGGTTTGTGCAAGAAATGTGTGGTTGGGGAATCGAGTTCTAGTGGAATAACCTGCATTTCACTCGCCTTGTGCATGCAAGAGCAGGAATCAATGAGGTTCATTTCTTACCCTTTAACCCGGTGGACAAGCGTACTGCTATCACATACATTGATTCTGATGGCGATTGGCACAGAATCAGCAAGGGTGCACCTGAACAAGTAACCATTCCACCTTACCTCGTTGCCTGGTTTCTGAATCTGATCAATTCATTGTTAACCGGCTATTCTCCTGTTTATCAGATTATTGAGCTGTGCAACCTTACGGAGAGTGTGGCAAAGCAAGCTCACGCGATCATCGCTCAGTTTGCTGACCGCGGCCTGCGCTCCCTTGGCATCTGCAAACAAGTGAGTTTCTTAATTTTCCATCTTGATAACGAAAGACCGACCCAATGATTACTGAGAGCGAGCATGTGATC
This sequence comes from Erodium moschatum, assembly GCA_036897745.1. Lineage (NCBI taxonomy): Eukaryota > Viridiplantae > Streptophyta > Magnoliopsida > Geraniales > Geraniaceae > Erodium > Erodium moschatum. Next base: position 2,284 of record JAYMSV010003182.1, on the reverse strand, counting down.
TGTTTTGTTTTGTCACAGACGGTGCCCGAGAAGAGCAAGGAAAGTGCAGGAGAAGCATGGGAATTTGTTGGTCTGTTGCCTCTGTTTGACCCTCCAAGGCATGACAGCGCGGAGACCATAAGGCGCGCACTTCACCTAGGTGTGAATGTGAAGATGATCACAGGAGACCAGCTCGCCATTGGGAAGGAAACTGGGCGGAGGCTTGGCATGGGAACCAACATGTACCCATCTTCAGCTCTTCTCGGGAACATGAAAGACGAGTCCATTGGTGTTCTACCAGTCGAAGAGCTCATCGAGAAGGCGGATGGGTTCGCCGGAGTATTCCCGGAGCACAAATACGAGATCGTCAAGAAACTGCAGGAGCTGAAGCACATTGTTGGGATGACCGGCGATGGCGTGAACGATGCCCCGGCACTGAAAAGGGCCGACATTGGAATTGCAGTAGCTAATGCCACAGACGCAGCACGAGGCGCGTCGGACATTGTCCTGACAGAGCCAGGGCTGAGTGTGATTGTGAGTGTTGTCTTGACGAGCAGAGCCATCTTCCAGAGGATGAAGAACTACACCATTTATGCAGTATCAATCACAATTCGTATCGTACTGGGGTTTTTGCTCCTTACCCTTACGTGGAAGTTTGATTTCTCCCCCTTCATGGTTCTCGTTATTGCCATACTCAATGATGGAACCATCATGACCATATCAAAGGACAGGGTCAAGCCCTCTCCCCTCCCCGATTCGTGGAAGCTCAAGGAGATCTTCGCCACTGGTATTGTCCTCGGCACCTACATGGCCATCATGACCGTAGTCTTTTTCTACTTAACTTACGCAACCAACTTCTTCCAAGTAAGCATCCTTCCTATTCTAGTTTACATCGGTTAATTAAACACTCTTCCAATCTGTTAAACTTTCACCTCCATTGGCAGATGCATTTTGATGTAAGAGACATCACTGACAAGCGTGAACAGCTTACATCGGCCGTGTACCTGCAAGTTAGTATTGTTAGCCAGGCCCTCATTTTTGTCACCAGGTCCCGGAGCTGGTCTTTCGTGGAGCGCCCTGGCTTTCTCCTCGTCGTTGCGTTTTTTATTGCTCAATTGGTTAGTTGCTCGACGCGACTTCTTTCTTAAACATGACCCGATCACGGTCGATTCTTGATTTTCTTGTTGTTTGTCAAGATTGCAACTTTGATTGCTGTATATGCACACTGGAACTTCGCGAGGATCAAAGGCATCGGGTGGGGATGGGCCGGTGTTATTTGGATCTACAACATTGTTACTTACATTCCCCTAGACATTCTCAAGTTCATCACAAGATATGCTTTGAGTGGAAAGGCATGGAACAAGATGATGGACAATAGGGTATGTACATATATGACATTACTATGCTACTGATTAGAATAAACAGGTTCATGATTTTTTATTCCTGTTTGTTTGTGTATCATCAGACTGCTTTAACTTCAAAGAAGGATTATGGGAAAGGAGAGAGGGAGGCTCAATGGGCCGCGGCTCAGCGCACTCTACACGGCCTCCAGGCGCCAGGAACGGCAGAGATCTTCAATGACAAGAGTAACTACAGAGAGTTGTCCGAAATAGCTGAGCAGGCCAAGAGGCGCGCTGAAGTTGCAAGGTGATCGATCAATCACATCCTTCTTATTCTCCTTCTTTCCATACTTACATTCATAAAGACTTAAACTTGTTGATGCTGGTTTCAGGCTAAGGGAGCTCCACACGCTCAAGGGTCACGTGGAGTCGGTGGTGAAGCTAAAGGGACTTGACATCAATACCATCCAACAACACTACACTGTCTGAGGACTGACATGACATGGAGGAGGAATGGAGATGGGCAATGCTTCTATTTAGTAACTTCGTTTGGATAAAGAAGAGATTGAAGAGAAAAAGTTTGGCTGATTCATTGTTCTTCCATTGGTTTGTAGTAACTTTGGATGCAGAATAATCCTAACGGGTCGCGATTGGTTTAGATGATCAATCCACTGTTTGGAGGGAGGGATTGTCATGAACATATTGTATACCGTGCCACAATGTAATAATGTATTGATTTCAATGACAACTCTCCTTTTTTTGCTCAATTTCACTATACATATAAAATTTCACTAATCGTTCATAACATCTCCGTAAACGAGCAAAACTCCGCTAATACTTGATATTCCGTAAAGCATTTGCAAGAGTAATAAGATTAAAAATTGGTTCTTGAAACATCTCCGTAATTATATCCGCATGGAAGCTGTATTGTGACAGATTCATACTCGAAAATCATCGGATCATGC
>JAYMSV010003181.1:0-10176 GCA_036897745.1 Erodium moschatum | reverse complement strand
TTTTAGCCCTTTCGGCTTCTGTTAGTTCTTTCTCTCTTCCCGTTACTGTATCATCTCTCTTTGAGATTTTTGTTTTGGGTGGAATAAAACCGTTCTTTTTGCTGATAAAAAAAAACAATACTCTTATCGTATATGAAAGTTGTTCGAAATGTGTTGTTTGTCTATGTGGATGATACATACAATTGATTATTCAGAATAATGGAGCATCACTTGATATTTTGAAAGGTTATGATATTTAAAATTGGATCTCACTGAATTTAGACTGGGACTAGATTGGGTGAAAGCTAATTAGGTTGAGTTCAAATTAGGTTTGGCATGAATGAATAAATTAAAAAAAAAACAAGTTTGTGATAAAATACTAAAAAAGAGAAGAAAATTTGAATTAAAACATTATTCATGAGTATGGTTTAAATCTACTTATTTTTATCTTAATCTAATATGAACCAGTACTGTAGTACCTATAGTTAGTAAATTAAAATCTTCATATGACACCTAACTGAGTCTATGAGACTAGAATTTTCCTTTTTGGAAGTTAGAGTTGTCTTCCTTAATCGTTGTAGCCACCATGTCCTCCTCTCCCTCCCGCACCGCTACTTCGGCCGATTGCCCAGCCTTCGGGTCTCCTCCCTCCATTATGAGGATCTTCGCTCTCCCCACCATCCACCCTCACGCATATCCCGTTCTCCCCGATGCATCTGAGCAGCATGGTCGCTTCACGAGGGTCGGAGATGACAACCCTCTTCATGGGGTCGTCGTCCTTGCCAGGCAGCCAAAGCCAGCCCCCATCCCGTCGGCAACATGTAGGCCTCCTTGCGAACGCATGGGAAATGACAGCCACATGCCCGTTGGTTGCGCATCGGGGCAATCCGGCCATCCCAAGGGCAGTCACGAGGCCGGGACTGTCGCTCCTAGATGCACTCTCGGGCTTGACTGCATCACTCTCGAGCTCAATTGTGGTGGAGGATATCCAGTCACTTCGGAGCGTTCTCGCTGAAGGACGAGGAAGATTGTTTCCTCCAAGCGAGGGCTACCAAACAACCCCGCCAAGAGCCATGAGTGACCTTAGAGCGGGGTGGTAAGTAGATGGTGGCCTACCCCCATGATCTAGGATCAGGTGCCGATGACCTGACCCGGAGGAGTGAGGAGTTGCTTTTTCTGCTTTGTTTTGTTTTACGGACTTTTACTTATTTGGTTATGGTTTTATTTTTGGATAGGATTTGGTTTATTTTGTTGGACAGATGCGGGATTGTTTGATGTTTGTCTAAGACGTCAATTACACTTAGTTTTACGGGTCCACGAAAGATGAGTTACCTAGAGGAGTTTCGAACATATTCTGGAACTCGGGGTCACTGACCAAAGTTATATGGCTACTGATTATCATGGTTTATAAAAATCATTAGCACATGTTTTGGAAAGAAAAAAGAGTACCTATAGTTTGAAATGATGGGTTCATTAATAAATAACCACACAATTTAAATTGAATTTGAACTCAAAGAAAGTTAAAAAGATTAGCTAAAAATAATTGAATAACATGACCACATGATTAAAAGAAGTAGAATTGTGGAAACAGAAGAGGGTGATGATATTTACGTGCCTGCCACGGAACACAGAGACAAACATGAAACTATGATTCATTCTTGTCATTCTCATGCATGCACACAAAAGGCTACAACCTTTGAAAGCTATTAATATGAGTTTCTGGGAAAACTCACCAAAAGTTCCAGTAAATGGAGATTACAAAGAAGCACCACAAACACCTCAACAACCCCTTCCCTCGAACCCCCAAATCGTTCCCTTTCGTTCAAGGAAAGCTCTACTTCAACCCTCATGCACTGGCGTCGCATCAGATCTTTCGAGTTGGGGACGATTTTCGGGTCGTTTGGAGCTCCAAAGATGGCGGGTCTCTCTCCATTTCTCATAAATCCGAGGCCACCAGACCCATCTGGTCCACAGTCCCAGGGCAAGCCTTTGTCTCCGCAGCATTGGGCCAAACAGAGGTGGAGGAGAGCAGAGGATCCTTCGCGATCAAGGAGCGAGATGTTCGTTCGCTCTGCAAGCATCAGACGGTGGAGGATATAAGACTGACTGATCACACCACGAATTCGAACGAAACCCAGTTCCCGGTTTTGCAGATAACAGGTTGGGTTTTCAGAACGAGGAAGAAGAAGAAGAAGCGAGCTCTCGATTCTGGCGACATTTCCGGGAATTACGTTTCTGCGAGGTATTGGGTTTTGTTCGATCAGAAAAGCAGCAACCAAATTGGGTTTCGGGTCAAAATTGGAGAAGCCAACTTTGACTTTCCCTCCATGAATGCTTACAAGGGTCTGAGGAAGAAGAGACCCAAACTTGGGTGGTTTTGGTCTCTGAAAAGGCCAAAAGGGTTTGTCACTGTTTCTTCATCTGAGCCTGAGGAGGAAGTGGCAAAGTTCAATAGGGTCTCTTTGACCTATTCCAGTGAAGCAGATGAGAGCTTTTATGGTTTTGGTGAGCAATTCTCTCATATGGACTTGAAAGGCAAAAGGGTACCTATTTTTGTTCAAGAACAAGGTATTGGTAGAGGAGATCAACCAGTTACTCTTGCTGCTAACTTGGTTAGCTACAGGTAATTTCTTCAGTCATTAAGTAACACATTGTTGGACTTGATGTCAAAATTGTTTTTTTTTTTTTTAACTTGGTGCAGGGCTGGAGGTGATTGGAGTACAACTTACGCTCCTTCTCCGTTCTATATGACCTCGAATATGAAGTCTCTTTACCTTGAAGGGTACAATTATTCCGTGTTTGATCTAACTAGACATGACAGAGTTCAGATACAGGTAAATATTCAACAACCACTTGCTATACCTGTTTGACACATGTTGGAATCATTTTCTTAGTTAAAACTTACAAGTGATGGCTATAGAGTTTGCAAGTAAGGTGTATATATATATATATGAGTATGAATGAAGTTTAAAGTTAAGTGACTGCACAAGAATTTCAAGTTATTGTAACTCTTTGTTACATAATGAGGTTCATTAATATTTTGAACCTGCAGTTTCACATTTTGTATATATTGGAGCCTGCAGATACACGGCGACTCAATTCAAGGAAGGATATTACATGGGAAGTCGCCATCAGAGCTGATTGAAAACTTCACTGGAAGCATTGGCAGGCTTCCTGAGCTTCCTGAATGGATCGTATCTGGTGCTGTGGTGGGATTACAGGGCGGCACAGAAACTGTACGCCGCGTGTGGAATGAACTCAAGAGATATGATGTCCCCATTTCAGCGTTTTGGTTACAGGTACATATTCAAATGGTTAACTTAATAATATTGTGCTATGCATCAAGTTTTGGACTCAATATATTCAAATGGTTAGCTTGTTTTTGTGTAGGATTGGGTGGGGCAGAGGGAGACAATGATCGGATCACAATTATGGTGGAATTGGGAAGTGGATACAACAAGGTACCCAGGATGGCAACAATTACTTAATGATCTTAGTTCTCAGAATATAAGAACCATGACATACTGCAATCCATGTCTGGCTCCGGTAATAACCAACCTCATTAACTACTTAATGACAGATAAAAGAACCGATGCCTTTTATGTAAACATTTCACTTGTAGGCAGATGAGAAGCAAAATAGGAGGCGGAACCTTTTTGAGGAAGCAAAAAAGTTGGATATCTTAGTGAAAGGCGGGAAAGGGAAGCCATACATGGTTCCTAACACAGCTTTTGATGTGGGAATGTTGGACTTGACGCACCCAAGAACATCAACTTGGTTCAAGCAGATACTGCAAGAGATGGTGGACAGTGGCGTCCGAGGATGGATGGCTGATTTTGGCGAGGGCCTGCCGGTGGATGCTGTTCTTTATTCAGGCGAAGATCCTATATTGGCCCACAACAGATACCCAGAGCTATGGGCACAGATGAACAGAGAGTTTGTGGAAGAAAACCAAGAAGATGGATTGGTGTTCTTCATGAGGGCTGGTTTCAGAGACAGTCCTAAATGGGGTATGCTGTTTTGGGAAGGAGACCAAATGGTGAGCTGGCAAACCAATGATGGGATAAAGAGCGCTGTAACGGGGCTGCTCAGCAGTGGACTTTCCGGGTATGCCTTTAACCACAGTGATATAGGAGGCTACTGTGCTATTAGCATACCCTTTATCAGGTATCACAGAAGTCAAGAGTTGCTTCTCCGTTGGATGGAGCTAAACGCTTTCTCCATAGTGTTTCGCACCCATGAGGTTAGTCTTCAACCACACTTACACTCATTAACCATATCCATCATCATAGACATAGAGTCATCCTTGTTGTTTGCAGGGAAACAAACCTTCCTGCAATACTCAATTCTACTCGAACCACAAGACTCTATCACAATTTGCTCGCTTCGCTAAAGTATACCAAGCCTGGAAGTTCTACAGACTTCAGCTTGTCAAGGTAATGCTACTGATCTATATAACGTATGATAACCCAAATTTCAAATTCTAGTAACTTCACCGTTGTGGCAAAACAGGAAGGTGCTGAAAAAGGGCTTCCCGTGTGCCGTCACCTATTTATCCACTACCCTAACGACAGACATGTGCATAGCTTAACTTACCAGCAATTCTTGGTTGGTGCTGAGATCCTGGTGGTGCCTGTTCTTGACAAGCGCAAGAGGACAGTGAAGGCTTATTTCCCCATAGGTGAGGATTGTTGTTGGCAGCATATATGGACAGGACATTTATATGCAAAACAAGGAGTTGAAGCTTGGGTAGAAGCTCCAATCGGCTATCCTGCTGTGTTTGTAAAGACAGGCTCCAATATTGGAGAAACCTTTCTGAAAAACTTGAGAGATTATGGATTACTTGAATAATATGGTACATACATACTTCTCCCTTGTTCTTGCGCTTGAAAAAACCGTTCTTGTTCATAGTTTGTAGATTATTGGATTATCAGAGAAATTATTGAAATGTTTCCTTATGAATGGATACGAACGGAAATATTGATTTTGGGAGGACAGTGAAAATGAAAGGTGAAAGAGAAAGAAGAAAAGGAAGAAAGAGGATTTGAAAAGTTTGAGAGTATTTCTGTCATTTAAAAAAAATATAATTATGTGCATGGCATATGTCAGGATTTTTCATCCAAAACCAGATGCAAAAGACTAACATAGAACTTTTGGAATGTTAAGGTATCTTTCAAAGAGTAGTTATGTAATGTTTTCATTTTTTTAAATCCAAGTCTTTCATCTTGACTATCCATCCATTCAAATGAGTTCGAGTAACCAATATATACATCTGCTTATTATGAGAGATATAAATTGATAGTATATATGATATAATTCCCAATAATTGTTGAAATTTCCTTTTACAACACCAAAATACTCTGATGATAAAATTACTCGGTTTGATGCAAATTGAACAGAATTCTCACATGATATTGATATTGATAATGATAGCAATATTATTAGTACATGAGAATATACAAGACTAGATATGTTTTAGATGTAACCTAAAGTCAGTTCTTTACAATTTCACACAATGTGGTCAAAACACACAAAAAGGTGGGGAAAAGGGAGAAGGTTACAAGGACCATACCCAAGCTAATGAATAGTTACCGAGCTGAAGGGCCATTGCAACGCATCCACACTGGTTAACTATCATTTCCGCGTATTCCTGGAAAATGAATCAAAAACCTATTCAGTGCACATAGAGCAGACATTTGTTTTCCCCCACAATTTTCTTTACTTGAGCATGAACAAGTTGTTAGTGATTTTTCCATCTGGCATTCTGGCAAACTTCAATTCAAGCAATTCACAAAACATAGCATAAAGAGAAGGAAGTTTATTGTCTCCCCAATTCGAGATCAGCCTTATTTCAGTTTCTAACTTCAACACTTAACCCAGCTCTTCTCACATAAAAGTTCAGAAAGAAAGCGGCCATAGAACTTACTATGATGCCTTACTCTCATTGATGACAGCAGACCATATTCCAACCATACACATTTACCTGAACCATTAAGTCCTAATATTTACTTTTGCTATGTTACCTTCATTCTTTGCAAATATTACTTTCTTTTCTCAGCCCTTCCCAAAGAAAATGCTTAGCACATCCAAATTCAATGTGTTATGGGTTGAGTTGTGCATGAGTAAACAAACTTCACCTAGCAGAAAGTGAGTGAGTCAGAGCCCCTCGGGGAGCACTGGGACGCTGTGAACCCTGATCTTGATCTTTGCCAAGACGCAGTGCAGCAACCTCCTTTTCCATTGAAGCTACCTCTCTGCGCATTTTTTTGGCCTCAACTTCCATAGCTTTGTTCAACGTTTCCACCTTCTTGGCCAACATCTGCTTAAGTTGCAAACTAGCATTATAAATTAAAAAGCAAAAGGAGAGTAGAATGGTTGAAATCATCACATAAACAGTAATGCTTTCTGCCCACTACCAAAACAAATGACAAGTATGTAGCCAGATTGGCACATTGCCAAACCTCAATATCGTCTTCCTTGTCCTTGAGTCTTCGATCTTTTTCATGGCAAGCTTTCCTCAGAGCTATAACTTCTTTCTGTATCATATCATACAGCAGACCAGAAACATGATCTTCGTTTTCTGGTTTTGTTTTTTCTACTGAAGTCCCATTTGCACGCTCCTCATGGGGAGCACTTGCCTCAGCCTCATCATTAATGTTTTGATCAACGATACTGATGGCCGTCATATTATTCTCTGTAGCACTAGATATCAGTTTACCTCTATCAAGTGATCTGCTGCCTCCATCAAGTGATCTTGAAGACACCTTGGTGTGCTTTAACAAGGCACTAGCACTGCTGGACCCAAGGGAACCAGATTGTGGTATTCTCCTTGAAAGGTAACCATTAGAGAATAATTTGGAGATATTCTCTGCTCCACCAAGAGACTGGCGCCTTGCAGGTCCATTAGTAAGATTCCTCCCTACTAAGGCTCCATGGGAATTACCAAAAGATCCTTTAAGGCATTCGTCCAAAACCTTGAACCTTAGATGGTATTTTTCCTACAGTAATCAATCAACAGGCTATTTAGTACCAGTTATTGGACGATCAACAGAAGCAGGGAATGGGACATGACAGGTTAACTTACTTTCATTTGTGCTTCTGCCTTAGCTGTACGCTCAGCTACAGCTAATTTGTCACGAAGCTGCTGCATTTCTCCCTGGATAAGAACATCAAAAAACAAATAAATCCCTGCCTGCATAATCACAAAAGGCCTATTTCAAAAAGAAAGTGTTCTGAGAATTTTGATTCCATTTACTTTGTAACTATGACATAATTGCTACATAACAAACTTATAAACAAAGCAAAGTAATACAATGTTTATAAGCAAAAGATCCACTGAATTTAAACTTATGGCTGAAACAACTTCAGAATAGCTAGGCAATCTTTATAATGAATAAAACAAGGTTGCATAGGTCTCATAACGTGCCTGAAGAAATCTCCTTTCTTCAAGCCACTGCTTCACAGGCATAACTTTGTCATTTCCATCTTTCCACTCATTTGCAACTACAGTAGCAACCCGATTTGCAGAAACCTTAGCACGAGCTACTTCCCGTTCCAAAGTTTTTTGCGTCTCCTATCCAAGCTTTTCAAAGTCAGTGAAAGGTCAAGGGAAATTCTAGTTTAAACTAAAGTCAGCCTGGGATAACAATCATTACATTCATCTCATGCACTCTTCGCTGGAAATCACGCACAGCATTGGCAGCTGCCCCACCGGCTAAAACAGCCTCTTCAAGCTCACGAACAGTTTGGGTAAGCTTTTCAACCTCTGAAACCTTTTGACGATGCATCTTGTCCAGAATTTTGTTCTCTTCCTGATATGTGAGAAAAACGTGTTATATTGGGTTCCCTTCCCCATTTCTAACCCAAGGTTCAAGCCAATACTTGCAAGGATAGCCGCAGAAGGAAGTAATAAAAAGAAAGACACACCTGACAAATTTCAATCTGCTTTGTCAGATCTTGGTTCCTATTTTGCAGATCATCAACCATGGATGCCTTTATCAAAGCCATCTGAACACTTCTCTCAGCCTCAAGTAAAGCAGCCTCCTTGGATTTAGTAAGTCTATCTAGTGTTCTATTATCATCCTGCAACTTTGCAGCCTGCCAAAAATACAAGCAACACCAATAAGTTGAAACTATCTAACCTCAGAACTCTTGATCACACAGGAAGAGTTACATCTCCTCAAATGTTTTAAATCCCATACACGTACGTACAAATTTGGCACATTGAATTCCAGACATCAAGAAGTTGTGATCTATGTATGTATTAATCAGAAAGAAATAATTGCTATTGAAGGAAACCATATATTATTGAGTAAAATTTTGAAATATACCTCCTGCCTGGCCATCTTAAGCTCTGCCTCTAATGGAGCAATGATGGCCTCAATTGGAGGCATTTCATCATCTTTTTGAGCCGCATGCACTCTTCTAAGTGTAGCTTCTGCAGCAAATTGTGCAGCCAATGCTGCTTTTTTCTCATCATTTACCTTCTTAACTTCAAGGTTCTGGAGACCACAATGAAATCATTATTGCAAACAAAAATTGTATCCATTGGTGGGTACAGTAGAACAATAGTTCGAATCAGACAACAGTCAACAGTGACAATGGTACCTTGCTTTCCAAGAGAGCTTCAGTTGCTTTAAGTTTTCCATCCACTTTGCTTAGCTCATCTGTGAGCTGCAATTAGGGTATAAACTTAATAGGGAGGAAAAGGACAAGAAAAGGAGAGATGATATGAACAAAATTAACACGGGGTTGAGGACATTAGAAGCAGGTCATACCTCTTCAACTGCCCTCTCTTTCAGACGTTCGGAATTCCTCACGGACTTGATTTCTGCAAAGGCATCTCCAAGTTCCCTATCTTTATCTGCAATCATAAAGCACAACATATTCAATCAAATCCACAAGTATTTCAACAGAGTTCTATACCACCAAAGAGCGCTAAAAGCACCAATACAAGCAGAGTTCTATATCCTTACACCCCTATTGAAAAAAGATACTCCATGTTCTGAGCATTAGTTCAAGTTTATTTCTAATTTAATGGAAATGGGTGCTAGGAGCTGCAAAAAGTAGTGGTTGGAAACTCTTTTGTACAGTGTAGAAACCGAATCAAACACAGAAAAATGAACAGACATCATATACTTCACTGAAATCACTGTAAAATAAGGAACTGCAATGAAAAAGCGTTTCCTCTGGCTGGAAAATCTTCTCTTTCAAACATTTCCGTTCCTACTACCCAATTTCCAAATCTCCAGATGAATATCTTAGAGTGACTAAAGTTCATCAGATGTGACAAGTATTAAAAATAATATTTTAATCATAATGTTCCCTAATTTTTGTTTTCTATAAGGAAAAATCTCTCACATTAATCAACTGGTAGAAAAAGAGATCAATTCAGACTCCAGTTAATTCCTACACATTACAGTTAACAAACAGAACTCAAAAGGTAACATGCAGCATTTCTCTTTGGCTAACTAATTCGAAAAAGGAAAGAAAAAATGTAGCTGAATTGAGGGAAAATGAAAACGTTGTAACTGGAAATGGAAGAGAAGAGAAACGGAAGAACCTCGGAGGTCGTTCTGGAGGCGATTGAGCTCGAGACGGACCGGGCCCGGATCCAATCCGTTGCGGCCCAAGGCCCACTCCGACTCGCTCCTTCCGTCCCAAGGCCCAACACCCGACCCGTTTTCCAAACCCTAGCAACGATGGTGAAGGTGGCTCGACTTCGGGGAAAGGACGGCGGCGGCGGTGGGCTTCCTGCGAGACCTGAAGGAGGCCGAGGAGGTCAGCGTGGCCGGCGGTTCAGCGTTGCTAATGTAGTTGCTCGTCATCAAAGATCTGCTGCTGCTGCTGCTGCACGGATCATACACAGCTCTGAGCCAGCCAGAGAGAGAGAGAGAGAGATTGAATTCCAAGAATGCTGTTTCTGATAAGAGAGAAAGAGGGTGGTTTGTTAGGAACGATTAAGGAGGGGTTTAGCGCGGGGGTTTAGTAACTAATTCTTAAATTTTATACTGTGTGTCGGCTGCGTACGCCTACCCGATCCACTCGTGTGTGGGCCTCGGATCTTGATTAGACCTCTAATTCATTCCGTTTTAAATCTAAATTTTGTTTTATTAGCCCCATGATGATTTATGGGAGAAGAAAAAGAATGTTTAGAATCTGATAGCTCTCATTGGCGGGGGGTTTCTTTGTTTTTTT
>JAYMSV010003180.1:0-10176 GCA_036897745.1 Erodium moschatum | reverse complement strand
AGCTACTGCTCAAATCATGGTTGCGGTTTGTCTGCACTTTACTTTTTCTATCCTCTTGACCCACATCTTCCTTGTTAGCTTTAGAGGATCCACTCTCAGATAAACCAGCTTTGATACTTTTTTCATTTCCTAACGATTGAGCAATCCCCTGATGGTGCTGCCTCCCCGGGCTTGGGTGAGTCTCACTTTTCGCATTCCCAAGGTTCATATTGGTGTTTTCTTTATGGGCAAGCGTCTCGGCTTTGCTCATTGAGCTGGGCACCTCAGGGGGGACCTCAAGGCCTAATTCCTTACCCAATGATTCCAAAAAGTCGCCAGCAATCAAACGATTCAGAGTAGTATTGGCTACTTCAGCTTTCTTCTCTGGGTTTTCCACTTTGTCAAGGCTGGGGATTTCTGCTTCATCATCCGAATCATCAGAGAAAATAGCCTGCACGTAGATGCCATCATTACCAATGAGAAGTGAGCAAAATTAGTTGTAAAGCATGATTGTGCATGTCTATGGTGCATGCAAACCTTTTTTCTGATAAGCCGTACCAAAACCAGAGGTCACTACTGTTATACACAAACAACCCCACCCAAAAGCAACTTTTAACCACTCAAACTCACTATTCATACTTCAATAACATACTTCAACTAATCTATCAATGTTTGTCCTGATCTCCTAGATTCTTTTAGCCTGCAAATCACATCCACATGCACAGATACAATTTCATCTTCATTCCTGCTCTTGGTGCATGTTTTAGAGAACACAACAGAGATGAAGTTCAATATTCAATGTTTTGTAATCTACATCACGAGCTAATAAAAGATGCAGGAATTTCTAAACAAGCAGCAAGCCGCAAAGAGATGTTCTGGTATCAAAGAAAACATGCTTTAGCAACAAACAATTGCATGTATAAATAATCAGCAGGAACGAATATGCACCATAATGCCAAATTTTCACTATGCATCTTTATGCAAATAGCCCAGACTGTATGAAGGAGCCAATTTGGTGTTATGTTTTCTGTTACTGGCCTACAGTAATCTACACACACAAAATGAAGTTCAGGTTTACTATTACAGCATGTTCTTATGTCATGTGCCAAATATTTTACTAACCAGACTATCTAAGACATTTTCCATTTGTTTATGCACACCATGATTACTTGATATAAGGATACCAAGCCAGATCACAAGATACGAACAAGCAAAGTACAAAGAAAAAAGAAATACATGAAAAAGCAAAGTGAACACAACAGAGAGAAGCCTCTATGAGCATAGAATAGTAGAGTAAATAATTAAACAATAAATCCTGAGCTACGAGAAGAGAAGATGGAGAAATGCACCAAATTGATAGAGCACCAGCATGGGAGTCTAAACAGCTGGATTATGGACACAAAGGATGTATGGAAGTACAAGATAACCTTGAAGCGGCTTTTTTTAGATGCCAGAGATAAACTTTTACATGAAAACTCAAGATGCCAAAGGGAAAATGTATCTTTATTTCTCTATCAGTCAGGACCATAGAGATATTGCCACTAGGAACATGGAATGCAAGTGTGAAATAAGTAGAGATAGATTCCCATGTGGGACTACAGTAATTTATGAGAATGATCAGTGACTATGAAACTGCTGAAACATACATGTCTTCATAGTACATTAAAATATGAGAGAAAACGGAGATATGTAATGAGCATATTAATGGAATAAACGTTACCTTATACAGGTCAACTGGCCTCTCAAAATTTTCAACTTCAACTTCCTTTCCATCATCTTTTCTTGGTTCTTGATTATCAGATTGCAGTGTGGAAAATGAGTCTATACTACCAGCACCAGTTTCTTCCACTTTTGTGGCTTTGACAGAATCTGGCATGAAAATGAGAGAATCCATCTTGCTCCTCATACGTGGAGCTGGTGGTGGCTGCAAAAATCAAATAGTATTTCAATTACTAGAGAAAAGCAAACTGCAAAGAATCTGAACTGTTTTGCTCATTTCGAAAATAAGAACACTATAACATGTATACAAGGATAAGAAAATTCAGGCCAACAATAATTAATGGGACAATAATAATAAAGGAGAATAATGTGAATTCCAAGTATTGCAGATAGAAATAATAGTCTTGAGGAATAAAGCAATGTACCTTTCCCATGTATGGATCAGTAAGATCAAAGCGTTTACATAGCACAGGTGCAGGACGCCACTGGAATTCCTCTCGTTTTGGATATATTTTCTTCATCATTAAATCTTCTGCTTGAACATCTTTAACTTGCTGCGAAAAGGCGCTCATACTAAATAAACAACTTGAACCCAACAATAAAAATGTACAAACAAATTTGTATCAACTAAAACATACCTCAAACCCACCAGAAGTGAACTTCGTTCCTCCAGCTGCTGCGAATTCCATAAACTGTGGGGCAGAGAGCTTATTATCTCCTGCCCACTTCCCTTTTTCTATTGCCTCGGCTGCAGACTCAAAGTCCAATCTTTCACGAGCACGATCACTTTCTGACATATTGCTAGCCCCACCTGAAGATGTTGAGCGAAGCCCGCCTTCATACTTTTCCTTAAGAAACCGCTCAAATCTTTCTTGCTTAGCCGGATCGGAGGTGAAAGGCTTCGAGACTTCCGGCAACTCATCCTAGAACCAACAGTTTAATTAAGTAAAGGCCCCAAACTTCAACTCAATGAAAGACACCTAAAGTTCCAAGATGCAACTCCCACTCAAAGATTAGTTAGGGATAAGAGCATGAAATAAAACGTACAAAGCTATGGACATGCAATGAAATTAAAAAGTATTCTATACAACTAAAACAAAAAGGGCACGAGAAAAAAAAAACAGATGTAACTCACGAATGATACAGGCTTCCTAAATGTATCCTTAAGATTGACTTGAAGGTGAGCTAAATCAGCAGAAGGAACAAATGAGCTTGTATCTTTAGAATTTCTTTCCAGTGGTCTTTCCCCTAATATCTTGCCACGACTTTCTGCCGTCATCTTCTGCACATCTGAAGACAGTTTCCCAACCAACGGCAGCTTGGTTTGATCTTTATGCTTCTGGCACTCTTCCCACAGCTTCCTTGCATAATAATCACTGCCAGTACCTCCGGTAAGAAAGTTAAATAATGGATTTGATTGATTCTTCTCCCTTGATAGATCCTCAAATAGTTTACCACATCGGGCTACTAAAGTAGCAACCCCCTCAATTAACACTTTCAGGTTAGTATCTTCAGGAGGTGAAACCTCTAATGGCGGAGGGTCAGAAACCTTCTTGTCATCTTCCTTAGGTCCAGGGAACTTATGTTGAGGTATAAAATCTTTGGGAATTAAAGGAGGATCAAACCTGAACAACAATTCACAAAACTTAGTTGCAACACTACAGGAAAAAAAAAACAAATCAAACATCTTTTTTGTTTAATTTACGTTAAATTAGCTAATGGTCGGAGGCAAATGCACAATTGACTGGAAGCTCTTTAACCTATGTGTGCTATACTATGCCAGCACTTCAGATGAAGGTGGCATTTTTCCAACAAACATACACAGAGTGGTATTGACACCAAAACTATATTGTTTTACACTGTCTCATAACTGTTTTGGAAAATTAAATTCTTCAACAGTGTCAACTAATTTCCATCAAACATCAAGTTGATTGAACATTAGAAGTTATTTCATTCCTACAGTGTTAAATATTGTCTATTTGGCAATGAAATAAGAGGTTGTGTATCAAACTCATATCAATTCCAATCATTGGGTTTTCCCATGTGGATTTGCAAACTACTACTTGAGCATAAATTTAACATTACTCAATAAAATAAGACCACGTGGATACAGTGTAGAGTTTATCACTTCCTAATTACCTCTCCAACTGACAGTCCAGATTTGATGCAATTTTAAAGCCAAATAGAACATCTCGCTCCTTTCCAGTCAACCTTTTCTTGTTATCCATGATCATTCTTGGAGGCTCTTCTTCTTCTTCTTCTTCCAGAACATGAGTGCCATCAATCTCATAACCTGTAAAAAACTTAGTCTGAGAAACATGCACCTTTGTTGTACAGTCCAACATATATATATATAGATGGACACACTCAGGTATAAATCACCTTTATAGTGCAAACTAAGAACTCATCTGGGCCGTTGAATCAGTACGATCAACAGCCCCTGATTTTAGGGAGGATATTATTAAAAAAATGAACTATTAAAAATTACAAAAATGTCATTAATGAATTATTCCATCTCAGCTGTTAATCTAACACATCCACTTTTTGGTTCTTAGTTTGCACCATAAGAATGGGTTTTACCTGAAAATTATTTCATATATACAGGATGAATTGTCAACTAGTGATTATAAAGAAGCATAGCAAATAAGTACAGTCAAGTCCTAAAATATCTGAAAGCAGATCAATCAGCCATAAGGCACAAGATCATACATTAAAGCACCAAATAGTTATCTTGTGGCTTGGAAATCAAATTTATATCTCATAAAAAACTGAACCATTCATAAAAAAATAACACAAACTTCAAAGACTTTTGATTATAGCCATATTAACTACAAAAACAAGTTACTAATAGTACTACTGAATTGCAGAAATACAAACTTGTGGAATAGACATCCTCATCTTCAGCATCATGTTCTTCAAGAGCCCCAATTCCAAAACCAGGAGCAGCTTTTCCTACTGGTAAATTTAAGATACTGAGTTAGCCAATTTAGCTCTACTATTGAAATCAATTCTTACAGGCACATAAAAACATGCTGAATGAACAAATAAATATGCATACAAGGATATTTTAGCTAATAAGGCATCTCTTACATTTGAAACCAAAAAGACTATCTTTCACTGGAGCACCACCTGATACACGTGATCTTTTCTTTTCTGGAATTAATACAAATTGTTAAGAAACACTGAAAATTGAAAACCAAATACTCAGTCATAATTGACTTTCACTTTAAGAAGCCACATACCCCTAAATTCAGGAGCATGCTTAAAGGGATCGAAACCTAAACCATGCAAGTCCTTCTTCGGGTTGAGTACGTAAACCTGAAGTAGAAGAAAAACGAATCTGAAACACGGATATCCCCACCATAATAAAGCTTCGGCAGATCCAACGTGACATATATATACGATGAAAGAATGAAGTATAGCATAAATATTAGCAAAAAGTGAGTTCCTCACAGGTGTGCTTTGAGAAGATCGGACATCATCATTAGTAGGCAACTGACCAAGACTCTCTAGATCATTTTTGACAGGCTCATCATCAGTGGTTGTCTTTGCATCATCAGAAGAAAATGCTAAGAAAGCTTTCCTAGCTTCGCGACGAGCATCTGCAAGTAAATTTAGAAGGGGAAGATGTTGCGTAAGAACTATTATCAAACCCAATAGAAAAGTAGTGGAAGAAAAATCTACCAGGAAAATAGGTTTACAAAAGTTCTTCTAGAACAAAATTGTGTAAACATTACCCTATTGCCAGCAATAAAAACTACCCTAAAGATGATGTATCCACTAGAAACGCCCATATTTTTAAAAATAGTTTCTGCTAGAGATCATCTTAACTAAAAGCACTTGTGCTACAATGTTGACATTTTGTTTGATTAGGATGATGTTTAGGACGCAAAACTGTGACCGCCAGGTCTACAAGGCACTAATGCCATGTTAAAGACCATCTCATCTAGAACCTTGAGCTGCTAATTACTATAAGAAACATTTCATGAGTTGGGTAAAATAATTGAGGAATTAATAGTAAGAAAATTTAGAAAGTATCCTCCAAAGTTGCTGAAATTGGATTTTATCCCACTTTATGCCTAAATATGAAAATTATGCCTATCTTTGTCAAACTACCGAAAATACCCGTACTTTTTGTCCTAATATTCAAAAAGTAAGGGTATTTTGACAAAGATGGGTATAATTTTCATATTTAGGGACACATTGGGATAACAATCCAATTTCATCAACTTCAGAGCATACTTTCTCAATTTTCTCTTGATAAATGGGTTTCAGATGATGGCACTTCAAATCAACATTTTTGCATTCACCTATCCCTTCATAAGATCAGACTTCCAGTTCTTAGGGAACAAAGGCTTAATATTCACCTTACAAGTACATATTATTTTGGGAGAAACAGGGTGCTGCCTTTCCGGTTTCTATTTTACATTCCTATCCAAACATGTTACTAGGTGTCAGAATAGTGATTGCACATACTGACACTTAACTCATATATGCCCCCGAATTTTAAATGAAAGATGATGATTTAATGTGTTTATCAGAAAAACATACCATATTGTGAGCTGGCATGCGAGTCCTTAATAGAATGACCATGACGCCATCCCATCTTGAGCAGCAACTTTACACCTAAGAAATCATAATATTGAGACGCTAAGAGACAATATAAATAAACATAATTGGCACGAAATTAAAGTAGAACAGTAGCCCAGACCAATAGACTCTGTGGCTGGAAGAATTAATTCATCGGGAACAGGTCCCGGAATAGCTGATGGCCTGCAATACATGAAAATGAAATGTAAGAAACCAGAAGAAAGCTTCATGATGAACCACAAATCAGAAAAAGGTCAAGAAATACTGTGGCAGGTAATAGGAACAGAGGGAAGGTGTAAACACAAAAAGATAATACTAACTAATAAAATCATTGTCATATTCCACACTAGAAAAAAAAACGTTTCCAGTCATTTTTTTAACCTAAAATTTGGGTATTGAACAAAAATCATGTCAGAATAGAGGTAGCAATACATAAAGTTAATTATGCCAACAACTGATGTTCATAGCACATTGCACCATTTTTACATCACTAATACAATAATGTTCAAACTCCATGCAAGCTCCAAGCGTTTACCATTCTGTATCTAAACCCGTAGTTTGGAACCTTGAAAACAAAATTTGTATTTTATAGACCACAAGAATGGGACCAACTACATTACAACAAATCACCAAATCAGGAAAAAGTAACATAAATCACAACAAGACCTCTGACGCTGCTCCTTCTCTGCTTGTTTGCGAGCAAGTTCTGCAGATGTAAATCCAAAGGTATCAAACTGCATAGATGTCTTGAAGGACTGGCCTTCCAGTTCCTAAAATTTGAGAAATGAGGGTATTTTAAATTGTCGTTACAATATAAAGATTTGCAATTTTGTAGTAGACCATACCCATCATTAAAAAAAGGTCCAGAGCATACAAGAATATATTATGAATTATCCGTGTTCATTATTTCTAAATGGAAATGGGAATATTCAGGCTATCTGCAAACTGAAGGGGAAAATCATCATCAAATACATGTATAGGATAATGTTGCTATATAAATTAATGATGATGACAAAATTTACAATGAGGAAAGAAACAAATAGAGTGTGGTTTATATGGAATGGTCATTGCTACTCAGTCTCATAATACAAGCATTAACTTGAAGTGGTTTTATAGAACCAAACACTCTTAAAGCCTATGTAAGAATGAAACATCTACTATCATGTGGTTTTATACTTTTTCTGTAGTGTTATACCTTGTATTCACTTCGTATGAAGGCATTGAGATTCATTGCTTAAGCCAAAAGCTCGGACAATTAGAATAAGAAAATACTAAAAGAATCCAGAAGAAAAACAACAAATGTCTCTGTATCTGAAGTTTACTATTACTGAACCAACAAATGTCATTCTATCCTTTCAAACAAACAACATTCTCTTAACTCCTCCCTAGGAAAATTCAAAAATAAATAAATAGAGGCTTCGAAATTTATGTACAATGGGTAGCCTTCTATAAAGAAACTGACGAGCAATGAAAAGTAAATATTTAGTTCATTCCACCATACGCCAAACTGCTGGCAGTTCAATACTCTCTCCCAAATTTAAAAAAATGATGCAGCAACCGAAACATTTAAAAGAAACTATATCCCAGTGGAAAAGCAACATTAAAATAAGTAATACATCATCTCTTTCTTCTTAAGGGGGTATGAGAAAACATACAGCCTTTTCATCTTCATCCAAGAAGTTCAATATGTTTTGCTGTTTGACGTCAGCTCTGTTCTTTCGGGATGATGTAAAAGTCTGAGGAGCCCACCCTGTACGTGTTCCACATGGTTAATAGTTAGTCCATCCTTGAAAGATGCCAAACAAGAAATACATCCAGCAAAAAAATGTAAAATATACCCTCTTTTGAGCCCACTGTGTTGTAATAACCAGCAGAAAAACCTCCTGTAAAAGCTCCATGGAATCTTCTTCGTCCTTCTTCATCTGTAACCTGGAAATATTTCATGCAAACAAAAATAAAAATAAGCAGGAGTAGTTCAATTAGTTCTAATACACAAAAGATCAATTTGCCAAATGAAAATGGACCACAAACAATCTGCCTTCAACTAATTGAGCAGTTCAAATGAAATAAATCCTAGGAGAGTATATCATCCCCCACATCACTTGGAGAAGCATCATCGAGCTTAACATAGCATATTAGCATTCCTCGTTGAAAAATAGGTCAGACAGATAAAATCATCTAACAAGTGATAGTGGAATTAATGAAGAGAAAGGGAAAAGAGAAGGGCAATATATGACAATCAAATATTAATCCTAGGCTACACACGACCACCGTTAAAGGAGCTTCCATTCCTCTAAATAAATGATACCCCCTCAGCACTTTTAGAGGAGGTGATTTATTAAATAACAGTTCAAATTCTGTAAACAATTCAACTATCTGACAGCTTCAAGGTTCTACATCATCCTAACTTAGTCAAGGCATATGAATAAATCCCAATAAAATATAAAATTAGCCAAATCCTGAAATAAGACATAAACTAAAGAAGCTAAAGCTAGCCTACAGTTCAATATGTGAATTGAATCACTCTCCCAAGCTTATTTAGTAACAAAAGAAAAAAGGAAAGTACCTCTTGTTTCCACGAAGGGAGGCTGCGCAGGTTACCAGAGGCTTCGGCAACGGCTTTCTTCTTACGTGTGGTGACTTCCTCCTCACGCTCTATAGGTGTACCACAGAAGACATAATCCTCCTGGTCAGAATCCATGTCTAGTCCTTGAGGTAAACACCTCACTGAAGGAAGAAGAAACAGCCAGCAAGAACAAAACACTATAAGAAGCTAATGTTAAGCACAAATAATACTCACAGTCACAAAAGTATGATAAAAACATTTACAAGACAGGATTAACAATACTTCTCCACCAATGCTCGCAAAATCAAAATAAAACTGGACAACTAAGATTCATATATTCAATATGCTATTAGTAACCAATAACCACAGAGATAACAATAAGAATTAGACAACCATACACACGAACGTAACAGAAAGGGGAAAGAGGTCACCTTCGTAATCTCACTGCTCCCGGAGGAAGGAAGATCAGCAGCCAAGAGTTGCCGACTGAGGGACATCCAACGTCGAGCGAGCAATGCCGAATGGTGACCCAGTAGCGGCGGAGCGGTAGAAGCTGAAATGAGGAGTAGAGGTCCAGGTATTAGGGTTTATTGGGAGGAGGAAGAGGAAGGAAAGGGGAGTTCATGGATGGTGATTCTCGACAAGAGAGAACGATCGGCGGCTAGCTGGATGGCGCTCGGGGGCCGCCGGCGACGTCTAGAGGACTCCGGAGTTAGGAAGGACGCGGGAGAGAGGTTTGCTGTGCCCTCGGACTCTTGAACCATGTAGATGCAAGTTTTTCATCACAATTCACTTCTCCACGTGACATTTTGGAAACAGTGGTTCAGTGAATAATACTCGGTTTCAATTAAAATTTAGAAAAAATTCATATAATTACACGATAATTCATTTGACCACTATCCTAAGTTTTTTTCTAACATGCGGCATAAGATTTTTATTTTTATTAATAGTGTCAATCGATAGTTACATAACTTGAGTCATTTACTCTGAGTTTCAGAATATGTCTAAGACCCGGTAGGTTTTTCGATGTTCTTAGACCTGTGGGAAAAGTCTAGTTTGCATCTTAAACAAGAACATCTTGTACCAGCATCCTACTGACAGAAAAGACAATACCAACACCTTTAGCCTCCAGAGTGATGGGGAAGGTCGAGATATCCTCGGTTGATAGCGTTTGTGATTCCCGGGGGGCCACCCAATCAGTCCGGAGGAGTTGCTCTGCATCTATGCCCAACGGAGCTCAGAGAGAATCATCAAAGCGGGCCTTCGCTTGTCCCACTCTCGGGAGACGGGCCTGACAAATCCTGACCTGACGGGTTAGTATC
>JAYMSV010003179.1:0-10178 GCA_036897745.1 Erodium moschatum | reverse complement strand
AAGACACACAACCACCTATGTAGAAACCATGATGACTACAAGGTCAAAGGACTTAAGCCATATTACAGTATCAAGAAATACTCGTGACAGTTCCTATGCAGTATTCTCAAAGTGGGTCATCCAATACCATTTCACCAAATGACATCTATGATTTGACATCATATCCAATATGAATGATCAATAAAACGTGATCATCGATCAACATCATACTAGTCTTAGTATATCAGTAAGACCAGAGATCATTATAATAATACTCTTTTTCTTCTAAGAGTTTTACTATCAAGTCATGTACTTGATGATCTTAGAAATAGTCGATTATTCACGCTACCATTTCACAAATGATAATAGTAGTTTCAATGTATTAATAAAATGATGATGCCATCTAAGATCAAGATTGGCCAAGGCACAAAGCCAACAGTTCGAACATGTTCGGAGTTCTTACTATATCGAGAACCGTTTCCCACTTTTGAAACTGTGGTTGCTGATTTACTCTATGAGGAAACTCGTTTTGCTGGCATGATATCTCACCGCCCTACTATTGTTGTTCTGGCCACGACTGGTAAAAGATCTACGCAGGAAATAAAAACATGCAGATATTGTCATGAATAGGGTCACCTCATCAAATAATGCCTTAATGTAATCTGCCTGTTTATTCGCAAGGGTCTTATAAGCCTAGGTTTCATGGGTTTGTGGTCCTCGAAACTTCGGGCCAATGTCATTACTTTTTTGCATCAGACTCTTCTAATGCATGTGCTGATTTCCTAAACATGAAAACTCTCCTCAACAAAATCGACCAGACTATCAAGCTTGCACTAACTACAACTCACTTTGGTACTACATATCCTCCTTCTATAGCGTTTGGTATGTCATCACCATGGTACTTCTACTCATTTTGTTTCAATCACATGAGTCCACAGTCTTCGTCGTTTTCGCATACTATACCAATCACAAACTCACCTACCATTCACATTGTTGATAACTCTACATTGTTGCCACACATTCGGGTACATTACCTACTCCACAATCATTATTGCCATAGACCTTCTTGTCCCCAAGTTGTCTCTCAATCTTATCTAATTAGGACAATTATGTGATTTGGGTCTTGATGTTAACTTTTGTGGTCAATCTGCTTCGATTTCCACGCATGATCTAATGAAAGACGGATCTATGGGACGGGCTGTAAGTCAGGCCGGATGTTCGAGCTCACTTGTTTATAGTTTCCCTCATCACCATCACTCTCAAATAAATGTGGTGTGGTGGTCTTTGTTGACCTCTGTCATTCACGTCTTGGTCATGTCTCTTCCCAACGTTTAAATTACATAATTTCCAATGGCTTGTTAGGTTTTGTTTCCAGTGAACTTGGTGAATGTGTGTCTTGTAAGGTTGGTAAACATCACGCTCTTATTTTTTCTAATAATGACTCTATTTCCTATGCTCCATTTGATCTCATTCATTTTGATTTATGGGGCCCATCTTCTACTCTTACAATGGGCAGTGCACATTATTTTGTCATTTCGTTGATGATCATACTCGGTTTACCTGGATTTTCTTAATGAATCATAAATCTGATCTAACTGGTGTTTATTCAAAATTTGCTAGCATAGTTGAACCTCAGTTATCCAAAGTTATTAAAACTTTTTGTACTGATAATGACGCGTAACACAAAGAAACTTATTTTCTTGACTTTCTTTCCTCGAATGGCACTACTATGCAAAGATCTTGTTCAAGTGCATCTCAACAAAATGGTTGAGCTAAGCGTAAGCATCATCACATCCCTGACATCATTAGAACCTTGACGATATTTGCAAATTGTCCTGAACGCTTTTGAGGTGAAGCTGCCCTCATGATTGTCTACACTATTAATAGAGTCCCATATCTGATTATATGTAGCGAAAATCCCTATGATTGTCTTTATGGTCGCTCACATTCTACGGTCTTCTTTGGGTATTTGGGTGTATCTGTTTTGCTCAGTTGCAACCATATGAATGCACCAAGCTTGAGCCACGATCTCGTCTTTGTTGCTTCATAGGGCATAAGATAGAGCATGAAAGGTATAGATGTTGGGATCCTACATCCAAACGTCTTCGCATCTCTCGACATGTTACCTTTTGGGAACACAATATGTTCTCATCAATGTCTCCTTTCCATGTATCTGCGTCCATTCCATTCTTCTCAAATCCTAATATTGATTTATTTCCTGATGATATTGAAGGATCCTTCTCTGAGAAACTCTTGTAGGTGACCCCACTCCTCCGACTCTAACTATGGATCATATCCCGCCAGGAGGTTATGTATAATCATCCTATCCTCAACGTCATACCAAACTTCCATCCCATCTCCAAGACTATCTGGTAACCCTACATAATACCTCTCGAGTTGCACCAACCATTTCCTCTACTTATAAGCCACCTACATATCGCGAGACATGCACTAATTCTTTTTGGAAACGAGCAATGTATGAGGAACTACATGAACTAGGATAGACTCATACTTGGACGATTGTTCCCTCATCTAGGGATAAATCAACGATCATCTGCAAATGGGTCTACAAGGCCATTACCCGAGCAGATGGGAGCATTGAGTGCTATAAAGCCCAATTACTTGCACGAGGTTCGACACAAGAATATGGAATTGACTATGAGGAAACTTTTGCTCCTATTGCCATACCCACTTCAGCTTGAAGTCTACTGACTATTGCAACCGGAAGAAAATGAGACATTTTCCAAATGGACGTGAAGAACGCTTTTTCTCAATGGAGATTTTAGAGAAGAATTTTATATGTAGTCGCCTCCCAGCTATGGACATCCTCCACACACAGTTTTTCGTCTAAACAAGGCTTTATATAGACTCAAGCAAACTCTGCGAGTGTTGTTCTCCAAGTTTAGCAACATTATGACTGAACTCGGGTTCACCTACAGTTCTCATGATACTGCCCTCTTTGTCAAGAAACCTCTAAAGGACATATTTGTTTCTACTCTATTAGATAACATGATCAACCCCGTGACGATATTTCTGGTATCTCGGACCTCAAGCCTCGTCTCAATCAGCAATTCAAGATGAAAGATCTTGGTATTCTCACATACTTTCTGGGTTTGGAGATCTCATCAATATCATATGGATATCATTTATCTCAAGTCAAGTATGCAACTGATCTTATCTCTCGAGCTAGGTTGATTGACACTAAAACCGCCTTCACTCTAATTGAGGTAAATGTCAAGCTCACTCCCTCATATGGCAAATTATTTCATGATGCTACACTTTATCGACAATTTGTTGGCAGACTTATCTATCTCATAGTCACTCGGCCAGACATTGCATATGTGGTTCACATTTTTAGTTAGTTCACGTGCACTCCTCACACTACATATTATGGGGCAGTTCTTTGGATTCTATGATATGTTTGAGGCACTATGCATCAAGGATTGCATTTCTCGTTCAACTCACCATTAGTCTTACGAGTCTATTCAGATTCTGATTGGGCAGGAGATCCGCTGATCGAAGATCTACTATAGGCAATTGTTTCTTTCTTGGAAACTCACTTGTCCCCGGGAGAAGCAAGAAACAGAGTACTATTGACCGTTCCAGCATAGAGGCAGAATATCTGAGTTGTTATGGCTTATATGGTTGTTGCGCGACATGAATGTCGTTCACAAGTCTGCTACTATATTCACTGCGACAATCAAAATACTATTCAAATTATTCACAATGATGTTTTTCATGAATACACCAAAAATATAGAGAATTATTGTTATTTCACGAGATATCATCTCACTTAAGGCACCATTGCACTTCAATTTGACTCATCTGGTGATCATATTGTTGATATCTTTATAACGCCGCTAATTGTCAGACGATTTCATCACTTAGTGGACAAACTCAATTTAGGTTCTACACCACCGATTTGAGTTTGAAGGGCATGTTAAGATATCGGTGCAACCTTCTTTGACAATAGCTCATTAGCCCACTCACAGACAAACATCCCACAAACCGTTCGTCTTCCTCGACATCGTGGTATCATGTTAAATGTATAAATATGTATTAATTGTAAGCTATATTCTTCAAGTTGTGTACAAAAATTCCCTCCCACGTTTTCAGCAACAGAATCTGAATAAGGTCAAGAGTAACACGCCAACTACATCCTAGAAAAATGGATACATGTAACATCTAATTTCAGCATTTCTTTTCGGTAGAATAAATTAATTACTGTATGTTTCCAATTATGGTAAGGATCATGGTAGCTAGTTGTTAGATTCTTCAACTATGTAATGAAAATGAGACAAGCGGAAAATTGCCAAACATTGTGTCTTACTCGCAACAATAGCTCCCAGACTGTCTACCAATGAAGAAAGTATGTTTATGTTCCTTAGAATGTTCCAAAATAATTATAGCAGATAACGAACACAATCAAGCTGAAGCACAGAAGAGTGAAGAAGCAAGGTAGAGAGTTGAAGAAAGATATTGACACGGCTCAATCAGAAGAAAAAACTCAAACCCAATTGGGAAATTTGATCTGATTGAGCCATCCCAACATCATTCTCTGCATCACTTACCGACAAGATGATGCATGAGTCGATTGGATCCTGTCAAAATTGCAGTATGTTGATGCCGCGATGGACAAGGATAAGAACAGAGCAGGAAGACAAGAACAATTGAAGAATTGAATGGTGAGTGGTTCAATTGCAGAGAAGAAAAGATGACAAGGAAAGTGAAAGGCTGGTGTAGTCAAGATCACCAACAAATCAAATTGGTTGAGATGTCCAAGTCTTTGCTTCATTTTGATCCGTGTTGGTTTATATTTACCATTTCCATTATAAATAGATGTAATGGTCCACCCAATATATATTCTCTGACAAATGGCAATGATCTAAAGTAATAATTAACTATAAAAAACTATCTTTCCTTTGACATTGTGACAATGATCTGATATGATGAATAGTATTTGATGTATAGATTACGAACAAGTCAAGAAAATCCCATATTGATATGAAAATCTTGTTGGTGGATTTTGCGAATTAAATTATTAAAATTGAAACCATCTTTCAAGCCTGTTTCGTTGGTAAATAGGAATTTGAGCATTTTCTTATTAGAGGGCTTAACATCTAGTTTATTCGGAAAAAAATCATAATCATAAAGTTAAAGCGTGTACGCATTTGAATATTTATTTAAGATTTAGATATTGGTACTAACATTGGTGTAAACTATCTTTAGAATAGATTAATGAAATAAGATGGAAGTTAATGGTAAATATATAAATCACAAAAAATATGAATAGTATAAGTTTTCTAGAAAGATGAATTTGATATGTTCTATTGTAAATCTTGACAATCAAGCCAAGAAACATTCAATCACAGAACCATAGGATTCATCTTTAAGCAAACCCAAACATCATAATTTAGTAGCTAAAAGCTCCAGTTGGTACTCCAAGTTCAAACTCAAATGACAACATTATCACAATGCTTATACGAAGGGACATGTTAACATGACTTGCAAGCAGCTATCTGTTAGACATGGCCAGCAAAAATCAATTACAATAACAACAAATTTAGATGAACTCACATTTTCAGTCTTGGAGCTGCGGCTTATTTCCCTACAAGAAGCTTCCAACTAACTGGTACATGGGAACTTGATAAAAAAAGAAGCCATCAAATGGAAACATTCATCTTCTTCTTGAATTTCTCAACTTCCAAATATGCGGTGGAGTAAGGGAGGAACTCATTGAAATGGTTCTTGCTCAGATCATTGATTGCCACTGCAAGCTTGGGGATCTCTAAGGTCTCCTCATGTGTTAGAGCCCTCACAAACCTAGCTGGATTTCCTGCCCAAAGCTCACCGGTTGGAATTCTCCTCCCTGGTGGGACTACTGAACCAGCTTCAAGGATTGAGTGAGTTTCGACCAATGATCCTTCCATAAGGATGGATCGCTGCCCAATGATACACTCTGGTTCAATTGTACACGACCTCAATAGACTGTATGCACCGATAGTGACAAACCTCTCAATAAGTGTCTCCGCGGGCAATCCTGCAAAGATGGAAAGAAGTCTGACACATTTAAGCTAAGAAGTCCTTGGAAGATTTCACAACAGAGAACCGCATATTGCAGGATTAAGAAATCATTTTTTTGTTCATAAGTAATACAAAAGGAAGCAATATACAAAGAAATCAAGCACCAAGACCCCAAGGAGTGTTGCTTGCCAGTATCACTGAAACATTGTGTAATAGTCCCTTTCTCCACAAATAAGTGTATAATTTGAGTATTTGCAAATATTCAAAAATTCAACTTTAGTGTGCAACTTTCCATCATTTACCTACATGTGCATACTAAAGTTATTATAACTAACTTTATGGGGGTAGCATATGTTATCTGTGGCTAATTAAATAAGTAAAGTAGTAATAGGACACTTATTTTAGGACATCGGAGCAGTTATTTTGGGACAAAGGGAGTAGAAATTTTGTGACCAACAAAAACGAAGCCATTTTTTAAACAAAGAAGTTTAGTTGTAACCATAGAAGGAAAAGAAAATGGCCGTCTTTCAACAGATTTTAAAATTTGTAAGCACGCTAATGGTGCTAATTCAAAACATAAGAATGAATTCATAATTTAATGGAGAGACAAAAAATGTAAACATGCTATAGTGAAACATTGGAGAAGGGCGTTGAAGTACCCAGATTGCAATACGATTTTTCAATAAGGTTATTGGAAATTTGGAATACAATCTCGGTGGAATCTTCCTTGGATTAGGATATCAGAAGTTACAACTTCCTTGATTCAACATGCTATTGTGTGCTCATAGTAATATGAATAAACCACACTATATAATAGTTTCACAAGTAAGTTGTTCTTTGTCAAAGTATAGATCAACTCCAAGTCTCATGAAAAACTATTGATCATACAGGTGCAGAAAAAAAATAGACATATAGCCTATGCTACTCAGAACCTCCACTTTAGGTGATCCTGATAAATGGGTACTTTGTTGAAGCTCCATTTTGGTCTAAGAGAAATATCACAATAAGTACCCATGACAAACCCCACCCAGCAACCATAAGAATGCTCAGGAAAATATGTACTAGTACCTATGCATTCATCGACAGGAGATAAAGTTCCAGCATAAGATCTAAGCACTGGTGCTGGTAAGTGTGGGCCAGTGTGTGTGTGTGTGTGTGCAAGAGGGAGAGGAAGTAATAGAAACCTAGGAAATACGGCAGTTTAGATCATATATCAGAGTATTAAACATATTAATAGATTGGAGTCAACTTCTAAACTACTGTTCTAGTAACTATGAGATTATAAATGATGTATGGTAACTCAGAGAACGGTCTAGAACCTTACATACTCAGGTTACTAACTATTACGAATAGTTCACAACTTTACCAGACTTTAGAATGCATCACATGAAATTATTAGGAAGACCCAATGCAACCAATGATGGATAAAGAAATATGCATTGAATAATAGCCAAAACGCCCAGAAAACTTACTACAGAGTTGAACTGTTAAACAAGAAGATACCCACTAAAGTGAATATGTGAGATAAGTTCCAGTCCATTGCTTTTTATCGTTAGCTTTTTAATCTTACCGACAAAAGAGTTAGAAGGGTAATAGCGGTCTAGTAACTGAGTATGCATCAGTTTCACTGGTCAATTCTAATGATGCGAGGACTCACAGATGACTCCCAAACAGCAAGTAAATAAACCAAAATGACAACCTTCATTCTGAAGCTACCTGATTACAGGATCCTATACAAGACTCCTCTAGTTTCAGTCATCTAAGGCAAATAGACTAAGTAGATTTTCCTTAATTTCCTCATGTTCATGAGATTCAATACCTCTAGGTCAACTTCGCTGAATAAACACCTATCCAAGATGTACCGCTTTGATGCATATGTCTTAAGACTGCTCAAGGCATGGAATTCAAACCTCACTAGTGCATATTATTCCAAAATCCATACACAGACAGTATAACTATATTAGTAGAATTGATAAAATGTAAGTGAATAGCAGAAGCATTTAGCAAACAAGAACAATCCTTCTACCATTGCAGGGTCATAACACTTATCCAACCACCATTACCTTCAAAGTTCAATGCTACCACAGTCACTTGCATAAAAATATAAACTTAAAGCTGTTAGAGAGATAACTAATGTTTGGAAGAAAGTTTTTTGATATAGAAAGAGTATGCATCTGAATGGGGTAACCAACCAAACATTACGCTCTATCAACTATCAAGCACACATAAGTGAACCAAGAACCTACATTTGGAACAAACTGGCATAATAGACATTTATAGTGGTTATACAAATAGTTGCTTTAGTTAAGTTAATAAAGACCAAATTGAGCAAGTTTGAAGCTTGAACAAAGAGATCTATATACTATTAAATAACATTACCACTTCGGAGGTACCTTAATAAAAAAATTCAAAGCCTAAGAATAATCTCATAATGCAGAGAAATGAGCCAGCATTCCCCACAACAGTGTCAATCAAATAACTCTGAGTGTCTCGTTTCCTAGAACTCATAAACGAAAATCACCTTCCCATCTCTCTCGTCCCCTCAATCAGTATATGCACGGAAAAAGCACACAACCAATGCCCTTAATTCCGCTAACCCTAATTCCGAACATCACAGGCAATTTGAATACATCGGAAAGAAAGAAAAAGGTAAAACCTGTGGGCGACGACCAGGCAGCGTGGACGACGCAGCGCTCCTGAACATTGGAACAGAAGCCGACGGTGATCTTGTTGAGATCCCCCCGCAGGACGGACCCGCTCCAGACGGAGGATCCATCGCAGACGGTGACCTGACCGGCTAGAACAAAGGTCGGAGCCACGCAGGCATCGACCGCCACATCAGGGAGCCACTGCCCCAATGGTATTATACTCCTCTGACCCCTGTAGTCCCATTTCACTCGATCCGGAGACGGCGTGATCGCCTTGGCCGCTTCCGTCGCGACAGCGCGGCGGATGAGCTGGTAGCGGTGCTGAGATGTGAGCGCGGCGGCGGTAGCTAAGGCCCTTCTAGAGAATCGAGCTAGAGTCGCCATTTCTGGAGAAGAGTAATTGAGTTTCACTACCTCTGCACTTCAATTGTAAAACTGGAAATTTTATTTCGAAATGGAGAGAGAAGAAATGACGGAGGGGTGGATGGGCCGATATGGTTTCACTTTTGGGCTTCGAATGGACCAAAACTACTTATCTGGGCTCCTATACCACTCTCATGGGCTGAGTAGGGTTTTGATTCGGATTTTGAGAACGAATCATTAACTCTGAGTTGGCCAATGTCAATACTGGATCACTCGACTACTTTCTTTTAAAAACCGTCCAATTTTTTAACGGGCTATGATTTAAATCGATTCGTTTGAGAAACAATTGTAGTCTTATTTAGTTGACTTTTGTCTCAGTTTAAAATTAGCATAAAAGTTTATTTATAAAAGTTTTTGTTAGAGCACCCACGGTAGAGTCTCATCTTCACCGAATCTAGTGTCGAACTTGGCTGAGAAGCAACCATTCAACGTCGAATCATCGATTTCGAATCCAATCTCGCGTCAAATTGGAGTTGTCGCTTTAGACGGTCTACGAATATGAAGACCGCCGACAAATTCGTTTCTGCAGAGACGAATTTGACCGTCTGAATCAGCGAGCGACACGTTGGCCGGTTTGGGGGAGCAGAAGATGACAGTGCGCGACGATTCTGCCACGTGTACCCGAGTCAGCAGATTCGGTTGACCGAAAATAATTTTTTTATTTGTTTTAAGAAACGACTTTTCTGTAAATACCTTACATTTTTGCTCAAATTTGTATTCTCACACCATCAGTTGTGTCATTTTGCTCTCTAAATACTTTAATTCGATCATATCGTTATGGATTCTTCGAGTAGTGATGAGTATGATGTCGGTGAAATCGACTATGCAACTTTACGGGAGAGGACCTGTCAAGCGGAGGAAGAGATGATGCAGCCTTTACGGGCAACGGTTAGGGAAGCGGAGGCACGGATGACAGACCCTGTCCGGTTGAAGCACAAAAGAAATTATTTTTTCGAAGATCGAAGAGATGCACATGAATGACTTATGTCCGACTACTTCACAGCGAATCTGTTGTACGATGCAAAAATATTTCAGCGGCGTTTCCAAATGGCGCAAACTATTTTCATGAAACTTGTAGGTGGCGTGTCCGAGTTCAATGAGTAC
>JAYMSV010003178.1:0-10179 GCA_036897745.1 Erodium moschatum | reverse complement strand
TATACGATAAGGAAGTCTATAGTTGGTACCTGTACTTGGAAGTCGATTCATAGTTATTTCCTGACGTTTTCCCTTTCCAAAAAAAATTGAAGTCACATCGTGGCTAATTTCAGTTAAAGAAACGGATTTGAAAACAGAAAATAGCAAGCGATGTTTTTTTGCAAAAAAAATAGTTTACTGATAATATTTGCAAAACGCGCATAGTTCACTCCACGTTTTTCAATCATCCCTTTTTGGTTATAAGTAAGTTGAACAATTGACGGAACCTCACACCATATGTACCCCGTGAGAAAATTGATTCCCTCTTTGATGAGATCCTAATTTGAACCGCGAGCCTGATTGAACTAGAGCATTGTTTTGTGTATAAAGATAAGCTAACTGCTGTTTGCTGTCCAAACTACTTGTATCATTGTTCCATTGGACGTGATTAATCCACTCACTTAAAACCTATTCGGTACACTTGTAACCCTAATCTCGTAATTTTTTTTATCCCTATATTACGCGTTTTCCTTTCTTTGGGTTGCTTTTCTTAGGCTTTTGAGAAGTCTGTGTGTGGATTATCATCGGCTTGTAACTATTTATTACATGTTATGTTTCTCTCCTTTTCAGGGTCAGCTTTGTTTTGACTAGAAAATGCACTGCCCTGATTATGAAAAAATACCGTGCAAATTAGGAAAATGTATATAAATCGGGTATTATTGTATGGGATAACTGCAAAAGAAGTACCATGACGTATTCACTTTTTGCAACATGTAGCCCTCTTCTTTGATAATTGCAAATAAGTGCCATGAATTTGTCTTTTTGTTGCACATTGTATAAAATTGTTTCAAAATGACGATTTTAACCTTAGAAATTTAATTTAATAATTATTATTAAAGAACAAAAAATCCAAATTTTCATAATCCTTAATTTTCTTACTCTTTGTATGGTACGAAGAAGGAGAAAATTAAGGGATATGAAAATTTGGAATTTTTGTTTTTACTTACTATTTCTTAAATCTAAATTGTAAGGGTAAAATCATCATTTTTATACAAATTGCAACAAAAAGACAAGTCAGGGTACTTTTTGCAATTATCAAAGAAGAGGGCTACAATTGCAAAAACTGAATATCTCATGGTACTTTTTAGCAATCATACCTTATTATAATGTCATAAAAATGAAGTATGTGGTTAACAGTTTTATAATTATGGTGGTGGATTAGTATTCCTTTTACGGTAATTTTAATGATGAAGAGATCCGAGGAAAGGAAGAGGCGTACTTGGAGTCTAGATCATTTATTTGAAATATAGCTTTTTTTCTCAATCTGAATTTTCCTTCTTGCTTTGCTTTTGTTAGGGTTCTTATCTCCCGAATCTTTATTTTTGTGGAACTTAGCCAAAAATAAATAGACAAAAGTCTTTATTTTGCTGGTTGAACATGATGGACTTTTTCAATCCAGAAAGATGGGAATAAAAGTTTGCATAATTCTAAATGAATGTCCGGTTTGATTTTTGGTGCAGGTCCTTGTAGAGAAATTAAATCTCTTTGCCAAGTTGAATGGCCATGAAGGTTGTGTAAACGCTGTGGAATTCAACTCTACCGGTGACATTCTTGTCTCGGGTTCCGATGACAAACAAGTTGTAATCTGGGACTGGGCTTCCAAATCTAAAAGGTTGTCATATAATTCCGGTCACCTAGACAATATCTTCCAAACCAAGATTATGCCGTTCACAGATGACCGAAAAATCGTGACTTCTTCTAGTGACGGCCAGGTGAGTCTTTGTATAAGAGTGCTTTCTTATGCTTTTGTCAATTTCTTTTCTTGTGTGTGTATATATAGGCATACAATCAAATGTAAACTCAATCTTAAAATGTAAATTGTAAACCCGTATGAGTAATTAGATCAAGTATATAATTGATTGTCCAAACTAAAAAAAAATCATTAATGACATGAATTCTTAATATGCAGAACTTTGAATTTGTTTTTATTATCAAATCCCCTTAAAAACCACTTGATCTAATGGCCCGGCCGAGTTTACAATTTACATTTTACGAAAGGTTTACAGTAGATAATGCCCGTATATATATATATTGTGGCCATAGCACTTACATATGCATTGACCTGATCATTTTTCAAAGGATGTTAGTTAAAATGTTTGAACCATCCTTCAATTGTCTTTTTTTCTTTCTTGAAGTTTGTCAAATATCATTACCCAAACCCTAAAGAAGTATCACTTGTCATTTGCCAAAAGGTCAATTGACATAGCTACCTTTATGAATAGCCCAAACACACATGACCCCGTAGTGAGTATTCTGCAAAACACGGCTACCCTAATGATTTTTCACGTTTAACCATCAGACAAAATAGGCGGAAACCATCAAAACTTTCATTTTTTTCGTCACATGACTTACACGTAACTGTAAATTTTAAAAGATTTCAAAACTACTTACTCTAACGTTTTGATTCTGTAATATTTCAAAACTATTTCAAAATTTTAAACTTACATGTAAGTCACATGACGAAAAATCGAAAATTTGATGGTCTTTGTCTATTTTGTACAATGGTGACACGTGGAAATTTATAAGGTTAGTCATATGTCTGGAGAATTTACTATTGTTTGTGGTAATTTACTGTGGGGTCATGTGTTTTTGGGAAATTTATGAAGGTAGTAATGTGCAACTAACCCTTGCCAAAAATTATAATACAAAATGTTACAAATTAAAGCTTTCAGAATTTGTTCTCTATGACAGCATCCCACTTTGTTGCAGCATCCTTTAAGGTAAATGAATCATAAAACTGGGGAATGGGGATTTATGTCTGACTTTTTCTCCTATGCATACTCATCAACGCAGCCACATTCTACCAGTGTTATATTTGTCATCTGTTGTTACTATTGCAGGTGAGGCTTGGGCAAGTATCAGATAATGGCCATGTTGACACAAAAAAATTAGGGAAGCACCAAGGTCGTGTGTATAAGCTTGCTGTGGAACCGGGGAGTCCTCATATACTCTATAGTTGTGGCGAAGATGGTTTCGTTCAACATGTATGTCAAATTCAATAGGGTTAACTGCAGATAGCTATTGCATATTGTACGTGTTTTGCACATAACCTTCCCCAACTTTAAACTTTTATATCCAGCTACCTAAACTTCCAAAAAATAAATTCACAGAGATCCTTTCAGTTAGAAAATGACAAAAATGCCATTAACCCTAATCTCAAGAAAGATTTCATAACTACTCAAAAAAAATTGATAATGTAGATTACGCAGCTGTGAAAAGACTCCTTAAAAGATTAAACTATTAAAAAAGACGAAAAAATGAACTTTTTTTTAGATTAGGGTCAATGGCATTTTTCGTCACTTTCTAGCGAAAAAAAGTTGTGTAATTTTTTGAAAGTTTAGGCAGCTGGATGTAAAAGTGTAAAGTTGGGGATACTTATGTGCAAAAGATGTATAATACGCCATAGCTATCTGCAATTAACCCAATGCAATATCTATATCAATTTTCTCTCCTTTTTTTGTATTAATCTCAAAGTTACTGTCTTTTCTTCTCTTGCAGTTTGATCTTCGAACTACCTCTGCTACAAAGCTTTTCTACTGCTGCTACATTTCAGAAAACACCAAGCTGCCTCCAAACAGTATAAGGTTGAACTCCATAGTAATTGACCCGAGGAATCCAAATTACTTTGCTATAGGAGGTTCTGACGAATACGCTCGTTTGTATGACATAAGAAAATGCCGATGGGATGCGTCAAATAACTTTGACAACCCGGTGGACACATTTTGCCCTCAGCATCTGATAGAGGCCGACAATGTTCACATAACGGGTTTGGCATACTCGGGCACGAGTGAACTACTCGTGACTTACAACGATGAACTCATTTACATGTTTCAAAAGAACATGGGGTTGGGCCCATCGCCATTGCGGGCCACACGTCAAGACTGGATGAAACTTGCTGAGCCCCGTGTTTTCAAGGGTCATAGAAATTCACAGACGGTGAAAGGAGTAAATTTCTTTGGTCCCCATGATGAGTATGTCCTGAGCGGGTCTGACTGTGGTCATATATTTATATGGAGAAAGAAGGGAGCCAAACTTATGCGTGTAATGTTGGGTGATCGGCACATTGTGAATCATCTTGAGCCTCATCCGTATATGCCTGTAATCGCTACTTGTGGAATAGAAAAGAGTGTCAAGCTTTGGGCTCCTATGACCAGTGATGATACCCCTCTTCCAGGCAATGTAGATGAGGTACTGTCTTAGAGCTGTTTCTTTGGGGGGGTTATTTACACTTGGCTACACCTAAATTTACACATTTTTCACCTAGCTACATCTAAGTTCCAAATTCGATTTGGAACTGCCGTATGTTTCAAAAAAAGTTCACACAGCTCTTTTATGCCGTAAAATGACAAAGATGTTATTGACCCTAAAAAACGTCATTTTTCGTTTTTTTTTAGTTGTTTTGTCTTTACGTCTAATCAAAATGTTTCGGGTAATTATGAAGTCTTTTTTGGGATAAGGGTCAATGGCATTTTCGTCGTTTTCTTGCGGAAAAAACCTCTGTGAATTTTTTTTGAAATCTAGGCAGTTACAAAACGGATTTGTAACTTAGATGTGACTAGGTGAAAAGCATGTAAAGTTAGATGTAAATAAGTTTATTCAACTCTTCTTTTTTCCTCTGTAATATTCGCCCCATTGCAAAGTGTCCATATACTCTTTAGTGTTAATTACACTTAGCTTGTCACGTTTTTCACTTAGATACGCCTAACAATATTTTTCTCTTGACAACTACACTAGGTTTCAAAACTTCGCAACGTGCCTTTTTTCGCGAGCCTCAGTATCAAATGACCAAAATACCCTCAATTTGTTTTCCAACTTTCAAAAGAGTAGCAGTACAGTAATTAGTGTTCAGGGGCATTTATGTCATTTCACTAGTGGTTTCAAGCATGTGAGAAGCACATGTCCTCTTTTCCATCCAAATATAACAGAAAACGGGACGTTACAAAAATTTGAAAGCTAGGGTAGTTGCGAAGAGAACACTTAATTTGGAACAGAGGGAGCAACTTATATTAACTGCAATGCAACCTAGTGTGTAACTTTAGGTTTGGTGACAATATAAATATATGATTGTGTTTACTTTGTTTGGTGATAAATAAGACCGAGTATCTAAATGTGTTAAATTTTGGTTACGTGGTTGCAGATAATGGAGTCGAATAGGCAGGGGAGAGAAGACCAATCACGGGTAAACTTGACTCCGGATGTCATAATGCATGTGTTGCGCATGCAGAGACGCCAAACACTATCCTATATCGAGAGAAGGTATAGTAGAGCTGATATCGATAGTAACCAAGACCCTTTAGTTTTAGGATTCCCTCACGCTCATGCTCAAGCCTCTCCTCAAGAGGGTTCCACTGGAGACTGCACCATTAACTAGAGCTTTGTAACATGTTTGGTAAGCCTTTTTCCCTTGTATTCATCTCACCATTGCCTTACTATTCTATCGGATTATCGGTTAAGTTGCATAATCATGTGCCTTTTTGTTGTAGTGTCTTGGCTCATGCTTTGCTATTTGTCTTTTGCCTTCAGGTATGAAGGAGTGTTGTTGTAGCAGTTAATTTTGATCCGTTGGGTGAGAGATGGGCTGCCGAAGATCCAGATGTAACATGCATCCTTGCTTGAATGGCAAGCATCATTTTGACCCTTTAGCCATAGCTTAAATAATAATAATGGGTTTTGAGATGATACTATGAGTCATTAGTAGATATTTAGTTTGACTTTGATTTGGAGAGGGTTTTCTTAATTTTTTTTGTTAGATTGAAATATGTATGACCAGTGAAGTGATACATTGTACGAACTCAGGGGAAGCCCTCTAAGTAGGTGTAAATGAGTCAAATAGAGGCTAAATTTGTTAGTGTTCGGCTTGGTTTGAAAAAATATTGTTCAGCTCGAGTTCGATTCAGACTTGAAAATAAATATTCAAATATGAATTCGAGGTGACTT
Source organism: Erodium moschatum (assembly GCA_036897745.1). Classification (NCBI taxonomy): domain Eukaryota; kingdom Viridiplantae; phylum Streptophyta; class Magnoliopsida; order Geraniales; family Geraniaceae; genus Erodium; species Erodium moschatum. The sequence goes on along the minus strand of JAYMSV010003178.1, from coordinate 4,203 downwards.
GGTTCATAGATATGAATGTATATGATTCTTATGTCCTATTGATGACCGTCATGACAACAGTAAAAAAAAATACGATGCTTGTGTCAGACAACAAGTGTCCCGAAATATTCATCTTTTGTAACTTGTAGTCTTTTTTCTTTGATAATTGTAAAAAGAATACCATGAATTCGTCTTTAGTTGTAATTTACATAAAAAAGATGATTTCGCCCTTACAATTTAGAATTAAAAGATAATAGTAAAAAACAAAAAATTCAAATTACGGATATGGAAATTTGGATTTTCTGATCTCTGATTACTTATTTTAAAATTTAAAAAAATCATACAAAATGCAACAAAAAGATAAGTTTATGACACTTTCGTTTTGCAATTACCAAAAAAGAGGGTTACAAGTTGCAAAAAAAAACGAACACCGTAAGGTACTTTTCTGCAATTATCCCTCTGTTTATCTCTCAGCAATATAAATCAAAACAAACTCATGTTGAACAAAAGAATAGGCATTATACTTGATACATTTTACAACAGGAATATGAGTTACAACGAACACACTCTTGGCTCTACTTCACACTACTGATACGATTGTACCATGACAACAAATTCAAAACAAAAATCAAACAGAAGTTGTATCCAAATAAATACAAAAAGGGGTATGATTGGAGTAAATGTCAGCTTCATCCGCGGCCAACTATGTATATATAATGCATACTCAAAGCTGTTTCATCACACAATGCTTTCAAAATGCATACTCTGGATTGAGAGATATGGCCTCTCTGTAGATCATATCCTTTATCTGCTCCTCTCCCAAAGGTTGTTGCTCAAAATCGAAACAGAATGGTTGTGAGCAGATTGGCTCGTCTGCTACATCGTGTAATCTTGAGAGGTAAGGGTGTGCCAATGCTTCTTCGACTGCATTGAGCAAAGTACGAATTGGAAATTAGAAGCCAGATCAATGTATCAAAGCCAGCCACATCAGAGGAGTGCAACTAAAACCAGGTGAGAAAAGTTACCGGTAATCCTTCTAGTGGGATCAAATGTCAACATTCGTTCGACAAGATCGATGGCTATGGGGTTGACGTGAGGGAAAAGACTGCCCAATGGGATACGAGGATGAGGAGATAGTTGCCTAATGAACCTTCTTGCATCATCATTGCGAACGAACCCAAGATCGGATTCTGTAGGTGTTCCAAGAACCTGTAAACACAAAGCAGTGAATTATTAGCATCAAGTAATAGATCAACAATCAGGTGAAAACCCATCCTCAAAATAGAAACTGAGAACCACCGACATTCGTTGGATTTTAAGTTTGAATGGTTCAGATAAAATCATTTATTGGTGCCATTTTCGTAATTTTGCAAACCTTGGGTTTTTTTTAATTATTTTTTAGGGGAAACGGTAATTCCCTCTTTGACCTTCCATTTGCAAGAACACGCCGTAAATGATATTTTGTGTCACAAACTAATCTTGAACTTTCCATAATCTACCAAAAACAACAAACCGTGTGACACCGTTAATCTATAGTTAGTTATTGCAAAACCAGGATAAGTAAGGGGTGATTTTTGGGAAAAACTTGCGGTGTCATGATGGTTTAATTATGGAAAGTTTGAGGTTAGTTTATGACACAAAAGGTCATTTACAGTGTGTTCTTGCAAATGGAAGTTTATAGTGGGTGTGCTATTAATGCTTCCCTTATTTCTTTAATACAAAAACTCACTGAAAATAGGGGCCACTGGATGGATAGTTTTCAATGGTCCAGATTAGTCCCTAGTTTCTATTATAAGATTGGTTTTTACAAAAAAAAAAAAAAAAAAAAAAAAAAAAAAAAAAGGTTCCACGTAACATATCTAAATGAAGATTCAAGCTCTATTTTCATGAAATTTATCATTACCTCTGTCAAGAGGCGCATCTGATGCACATGATCGTTCCCGGGAAACAAAGGTTTTCTATTCATGAGCTCCATATAGATGCAACCAACAGACCAGACATCTATCGCTGCAGTGTAGTCAGACGAGTTTAAGAGTAGCTCGGGCGCTCTGTACCACCTGGGGACAACATACCTCGTCATAAACTCGGTCTCTGAAGCTGGACGAGCAAGACCAAAGTCACATATCTTCAGATCACAGTTGGCATTCAGTAACAAGTTACTGGGCTTCAAGTCTCTATGTATAACATTTGCAGAGTGTATATACTTCAGCCCTCGGAGTATTTGGTACAAGAAGTACTGCAAAAAGTCCAATGATAATGCAACGAAAACATTACTACTTCCATCCAACCAAAAATGAACCAGGACCTTCAATAACACAATTGTTAATATCCATACCTGACAGTGCTCCTCTGATAAAGATTGATTGGAGCGGATAATTTGGTGAAGATCGGTGTCCATAAGTTCCATTGCAATATAGACATCAGTGAATTCAGCCCGTATAGGTGGAGGAATTACATCTCTTATAGCAATGACCTGTTGTTTAAAGCAGATAGGTTCTAATCAAAATCCGATCAAATGACTTCATATTCATAAGCTAAATTAGAAAACCACTGCTCAAGCCTTATCCACCCGAAGAGTAAGATTTGAATATGTCATGCAAGTATAGAATCTTGACAAGAGATCTACTACAAACATAGCAAGTGGAAAAGAAGATAGTCTTCTAGGATTCCATCGTATACCCGATTTGGAACCTTACATAATCTAATGATGTCCTTGAATTAGAAAGTTATGATCAAACATTTCCATCATCAATATCACAAAATTAGAAATGAAATCAAAGTAATTAACACCTTTTCCACCCAATTTTTCTAATTAAGAGCATAATCTTACATTTTCGTGAGATAAATGGCGGAGCAGCTTGATCTCCCGGAGAGTCCGCTTGGCATCCATGTGGTTATCAAAAGCGTTAGCGATTTTCTTAATCGCAACCATCTCGTTCGTCTCCGAATTCAACACAGAGCTGCAAGCAAAATCCAAAACACCACAAAGTCAACTACGAGCACGGATCAACCAAAAACAAAACCGTAGAAACTCGAATCAGCAATCGCATTGGGCACAACATACCAGACGATTCCGTAAGCTCCGCGGCCGATCGGCGTGATCGGAGCACGATACTTTGGCGGGATCTCGAAGAAGTTACCGAAGATGTTGTGCTGGACGAACCGGCCGCCGTGAACCGGAACGGCCGGGAAATCGGCGTACTGGCCGGGAACGGCGTTGTGCGAGTAATCGGCCATCGATTTCCGAGCGCTGTGGTTGATCGGAGACGGCGATGGCTACGGCGAGGAGTGAAGAGGGTTTGGGGAAGTGTGAAGAGGGGTTAAATAGAGGTCTTGGTCGTCCTTGACGGGAGAGAAGTGTAGATGCGACGAAGGAGAAGCGAAGACGCGCTCGATAAGGACCCATCTGTGTCCGCGTCAGACCGGAACGGGCTCACTGAGTCAACCGTCGACTCGAGTCCAGCCGCCTCTCTTGTATACAGTCACTGAGTAGTTGACGGTCTATTTTTTCAACGGTCGTCTCTGCTTTCTAAATAAAAGACAAAAATACAAATTACATACGGTTATAAATACGTGTATCTCACTTCACCTAATCCATTCCAATCCAAGTAGGATGGGGTACGTATCGTTCAATTTGTACTTTATGAAAATCTCATCTCGGTTATCAATCGTCTATTCGTGACTATGTGTGTTGTCGGAGGGAGCCGTTGTCAGCATCGACGATTCCAACGAACATCATCGATAGCGTCGAAGGTCTTTCATCGAATTAGGTCGTAACATGTAGCAGGCCAAACCAAAAATATACATTAGCTATATTTATGTTAAATAATTTGACGGATAAAAATATAAATTTCGTAATAAATAACATTTTTTTAAAAAATTTCTCCACGCACATTTTCTTTCTCCCCAAATCATGTATTTTAGTTTAACGGGTCACGAGAGCGAGTTCAGCTGACTACTCAGCCTAAATGGTTTTTCTCCCATTGAGAAAAACAATTTCAACCTGTTTCTAGATGCATCTGGTCTCAACAAAAAGTGATCCAAGTGTCTGGTTTGTATCTACACAGTAGTTCAAGTCATACCCATCACAGTCCGCCACAGTCCACCTTCGTCGGGCATACTCCACAAACATGTCATCTGTTTTGGGTTAATCATACATGTTGGAAATAAACGTTCGTATAACAAGATTGGGAATAGAAAAACTTATCGGATTTGTGGAATCAA
>JAYMSV010003177.1:0-10181 GCA_036897745.1 Erodium moschatum | reverse complement strand
TGTAGTAAGGATCAATGTGTTAAGGATTTTACTTCTTTGGACTAGGAAGGTTGAGAGCATTTCCAGTAATACGAAGGTGTTCTTGGAACTACAGGTTACATGAATACAATCTAATGTTTCCTTGGCTATTTATCAGGACATAGTGTTTGCTGCAATGTTCATGGGTTTGAGCCATATTTCTACATCAGTTGTCCTCCAGGAATGGGCCCTGATGATATCTCCCGTTTTCATCAAACTCTTGAGGTACTTTGCTTCAGAATCAGCTACTGATTTTCTTTTATGAGTAAGTTGCCTTTAACTAGTTAGTAATTCATCTTGTTCCTGGTGATTGATTTAGGGGAGGATGAGGGAGGCGAACAGGAATAGTAAGACACCGAAGTTTGTCCGACGTATTGAACTGGTGCAGAAAAGGAGCATTATGCATTATCAGCAGCAGGCTTCACATCCATTTCTAAAAATTGTAGTTGCACTGCCTACAATGGTGGCCAGCTGTCGCGGTAAACTTTAAAATGCGAAACTTCTTCCCTTGCCTCAATGGGTTGATCTTATTCATTTTATGGTTTAGAATCTTTAGATTAACTGTATCATGGTAACATACATGATCGAATGGATATTTGACTAAGTAATAAGTTTACAGCACCGATATGTGCAATATTGTTTTCTTAGTTGTATATTGCTCCTACGTCCAAAGTATTGTCGTGGAGTTTATCTAGATTTTTATTATAATGCCAACATTTTGATACTGACAGGTATTCTTGATAGAGGCATACAAATTGATGGTGTTGGTATGAAGAGCTTCATGACATATGAAAGCAATGTTCTTTTTGCTCTCCGTTTCATGATTGATCGCGATGTTGTTGGTGGCAACTGGATTGAAGTACCTGCTGGAAAGTATAAGAAGGCAGCAAAGATTATGTCTTATTGCCAATTAGAATTCGATTGCCTGTATCCTAATTTTATTTATGGGGTATTAGACATCCTATAAAAAGTGTTACGTGTTATTCATATTGAAGTCTCTCCTTGGGTAAAATCTTCCTTGACAAGATTTGTCAGGTATTCAGAATTGATCAGCCATGCTCCTGAAGGAGAATTCTCAAAAATGGCTCCATTTCGAATATTGAGTTTTGACATTGAGTGTGCTGGTCGTAAAGGTCATTTTCCTGAGCCTACCCATGATCCTGTTATCCAGGTTTTCTTTGTTACTTCTATATCCTAAAATTCAGTGGTATAAGTAGTCAATATGTTTCACTGTTTCTAAATTTGGAATTCACTTTCGTTCTAGGTGGCCAATCTACTTACCCTACAGGGAGAAAACCAACCATTTCTGCGTAATGTGATGACTCTAAATTCATGTGCCCCAATAGTGGGTGTCGATGTGATGTCTTTTGATACAGAAAGAGAAGTCTTGCTTGCTTGGAGGGTATTAATTTTTCTTCTTCATATACTCTTCTTTGCATTACCAAAAAAGGTTTACGTAGACGAAGAATTCAAAACTTAGTACCTTTCCAACTTGATCAACCATTAATTAGCAGACTTCATTGATAATATATGGAAACATATATCTATTTATGAATGTTTCTAGTCTTAGTAGCTGTTTTTTTGCAGGATTTTATCCGTGAAGTAGACCCTGATATTATTATTGGTTATAACATCTGCAAATTCGACTTGCCATATCTTATCGAGGTAATTTAATTAAAGATTCTTTTCCTTGAAGCTTGAGTTCTGTCACAGTCAAAGTTTCTACTTATAGTCTTCCGATAATGTACTTCCCACCCACGATCCTTACTTTTCTCTTTGTAAGGGAATTGCTGAGATTTCCTTTTGGTGTGTATCCATATTGTTGAATTAATATTATGCCCTGATCCTTTGGTTTACAGAGGGCTCAAGCCTTGGGAATAGCAGAATTTCCTTTACTTGGCCGCATTAGAAACAGCAGGGTCCGTGTTAAAGATACAACATTTTCTTCAAGGTAATGTATAACTCTGTTTCAATAGGATTCCAGTCATGGAACTATCATATCGGTTTCTCCATTAGTTTATATCTACATTTGCATAATTTACATCCATATGACACTTCTCTTTCCACTGATTATGTTTTCCTTCTCGTTTATGTCTTCTTATCTAATCTTATCAGCTTCCTTTGAATTTGAATTATGGGTATTGTTTGACTGCAGACAGTATGGAACAAGGGAGAGTAAAGAAGTGTCTATTGAAGGAAGAGTTCAATTTGATTTGTTTCAGGTGTTTCCCGAAGACATGTTTTCTCAAGTAACTCTATATTGTTGTATGTGGCATATTTTTCCAGTATAAATTTAGGAATGTATAAGCTGTTCTATTTTTTTTTTCTTTTTTGCAGGTTATGCAGCGTGATTACAAATTAAGTTCTTATTCATTGAATTCTGTTTCAGCGCACTTTCTTTCTGAGCAGGTAAAGTTTAGCTTATCTGTTTTGGTGGTTTTGAACTAGTTAAGAAGATATCGTTGGTTTATGGAAAAGTAAAAAGCATGGGTGGATTATTAAAGCCCCTCCCTAGTAATCGTTGTCGTGCTAAATTTTACAATTTTAGTGAAAAAATGTATACATATGCCTTCAAAGTATTCTTTTGTTATATAATTGCCACCAAAGACAACTTATCCCTAATTGACCTTTTACTTTCTTGAATGAGCTATTTCTTATGTTAGTTATGGACACAATTCTTTCTTTGTGCAGAAAGAGGATGTCCACCATTCAATAATATCTGATCTTCAGAATGGGAATGCTGAAACTAGAAGGCGTCTTGCTGTATATTGTCTAAAGGTGTGTATATATTTATTTCTATTCCCTGCCTTCCTAGAACTCTGGATGAGCTCCTTAGATTTGTTTGAATCAGACATTCGTTTAAAAGAAAAATTGACTCAATTTTGCATACCTGGACCTCTTTCTTCTACAGGATGCTTATCTCCCTCAAAGGCTTTTAGAAAAATTGATGTTCATTTACAATTATGTGGAGATGGCTCGAGTGACAGGTGTTCCTATCTCTTTCCTTCTTTCCAGAGGGCAAAGCATTAAGGTTGGTATTATGCTTTTTCGCTCATGAATTTCCCGAATGATTGGGCATTCTGAAATTTAGAATACGAGTTCTGTTAGGTACTTTCTCAACTTCTTAGGAAAGCAAAGCAGAAGAACCTTGTCATACCAAATGTCAAACAGGTTGGATCAGAACAAGGGACATATGAAGGTGCCACTGTAAGTTCTTCTGCTAAGTGAAGTATTTATAGCCATAAGATATGGTGGATGGGTGCATGTTTTCTTGTGTCTTTTGGAATCACTTAGTTTTTATTCTGCATGTGTTTGCTCTTTAAGTTCATATACCGCTTGTTATAATTTAGATCTGTACAGCATTTTGTAAGTTCCTTCCACTTTCTTTATGGCTTTTATGTGTATGGAATTTGAAGTTATGTGTTTGTTCCAAATCCCATGTTAGATATTCGAAATAATTCTTTTGGTCACATATTAATCGAGAATAACAATATTCGAAGTTCTGTGATCCAAAGCTATTATTGTACTTCACCTTTTCACTTTCTTGATGTAACCACTTGCAGGTTTTGGAAGCCAGGGCTGGATTCTATGAAAAACCAATTGCTACATTGGACTTTGCATCTTTGTATCCATCTATTATGATGGCATACAATTTATGTTACTGTACTCTGGTAATTTTTCAACTGTTGCTCTTACTTGTCACCATGTTCATCTTATGATGGAACTGGACTAAAATGAACTTCTGACAGTTAATTTAAGGATTTTATTTATTTATTTTCTGTATGAAGGTAACACCTGAAGATGTTCGCAAGCTTAACCTTCCTCCAGAGTGTGTCAACAGAACCCCCACTGGTGAAACATTTGTTAAATCAACCTTACAGAAGGTTGCTTTAGTAAATTTGTGTACAAAAATAGTTGAAAATTTTGAATGCTTTTCTTTTGGTGAAGATCATTTACCAGACATATTTGATAATATATTGACTGTGCTCTCAGGGAATACTTCCTGAAATTCTTGAAGAGTTATTAGCTGCTCGTAAAAGAGCAAAAGCAGATTTGAAGGTAAATACGTATTGCTGTTCCATTGTTTGCTGCCAATTCCGTTTTGGGTTGTTTACTCTGCTATGGACAAAGTTGAACTGTGTCCATTCATTTACTCTCCTGGCCGTTTCCTTGTCATTGGGTCTTTTTTTTTTCTCTTGTGATTGATAAGTTTGTTCAATTCCAGGAAGCCAAGGATCCTCTTGAGAAGGCTGTCCTGGATGGTCGACAGCTGGCTTTGAAGGTTAAGCTTCCCACTGTTAATTTGCCATCTATGCTTTTGCATATAATTAGGGGCAGATTAGATATATGTTGTTGAAAACCCCTATTATGACCATATTGACACCCCCAAAACTATCTTATTTACTACATTACCTTTACTGTATTTTGATTGATCCCCTATTTAAAATTTCGGGGTCCGCCATGGCACATAGTCAGTTATATTTATATACTAGTTTAATATAATTACAATGTTGGCTAATTTGTCTCCTCTTTTCTCATCCCAGGTCAGTGCAAATTCTGTATATGGGTTTACAGGAGCTACTGTTGGCCAATTACCTTGCCTAGAGATATCTTCAAGTGTTACAAGCTATGGTATAGCCCTTAAAATATGTTCTATCATATTAAAAGTTTACCCTTCATAGTTTTCCCTTAAACATTCGTCTCTTGAGTAAAATATGCTTGATCTTGTGAGCGCATGTCTTGTACAGGTCGACAAATGATTGAGCACACAAAAAAGCTTGTGGAAGATAAATTTACGATACTAGGAGGCTATGAACACAATGCTGAGGTATAGATAATGTATTTTTCAGACTTTCGTTTGAAAGCTCTACCACTTTATTTTGGTGTAAAATCTTATTTTTCTTTGATATGAATTTCAATATCATAAAACTCTATAATCTACTGTTCCAGTGGTTCCTGACCTTAGAGCCTTAATTCCCGACTTTATAAACTCTATAAATTTCTACTCTCTAATCTTATGTTATTATGGTGTCAGGTTATTTATGGAGACACAGATTCGGTTATGGTACAATTCGGTGTGCCCACCGTAGAAGCAGCAATGAACTTGGGCAGAGAAGCTGCTGAATGTATCAGTGCAACATTCACTAAAGTAATAATAATCATTTGAATTCTATTTTGTCCATTTTCTTATAATCTAAGTATGCAAATCATTTTTGAGTATGACTGAATTAAACTGATGTTGGTTTTTTCTTTGCCAAATATGTGTTATAAAGCCCATCAAACTAGAATTTGAAAAGGTATATTTCCCGTATCTACTGATTAGCAAGAAGAGATATGCTGGTTTATTTTGGACAAACCCAGACAAGTTCGACAAAATGGACACTAAAGGTAAAGAACCAAGTTTCTTCACCTTATGTGCTTATATGTTTTATATTGTATTATTATTATCATTAAAATTTCAAATGGTTGACAGGCATTGAAACTGTCCGAAGAGATAATTGTCTATTAGTCAAGAACTTAGTAAACGAGTGCCTCCACAAAATCCTAATTGACAGAGACATTCCCGGAGCTGTTCAATTCGTCAAGAACACAATCTCAGATCTTCTCATGAACCGAATGGATTTGTCACTTTTGGTTATTACCAAGGTGAGAAACTTGTTTAGTCAAATTGTGCTCTTGGTATTGCATTGGTAGTTCCTGCACTTATGTCTTAGTATATAACAGGGTCTAACGAAGTCTGGGGATGACTACGACGTGAAGACAGCTCATGTTGAACTTGCTGAGCGTATGCGCAAGGTTTGTACACCCTTTGATTCTTGTTTATTGCATTTACTTGTAATTGCTAGTTACTAATATTTATCGTGCTTTCAAGTTTTTGAGCTTATTCATGTTGGAGTATTGAATTCAGCCTCAGGCACCTCGATAAACCACTTTTTGATGATTATGTACATATAATGTAGGGATAATCTCACTTAGCTACCCACAAGTATGCACCATTCTCAACTAACTACCCCTAAGTTCAAAAAGTTTTTGATAACCCCCTTAAGTTTTTTTAATCTCAGTTTACCCCAATTCCGTCAATTTTCGATTGCGAAATGATCAAAATACTGCCATGTAAAAAATAATAAGTAAGAGTATCTTTGTCATTTCACACCCAAAAGTTGATGGAATTGGGGTAAATTGAAACTAAAAAAACTCGAGGTTGTCAAAAATATTTTGAACTTCGGGTAGTTGATTAAGAAAGGTGCATACTTAAGGGTAGCTGATTGAGATTTTTCCTAGAATATAGATTGAGTAAATACACATGAATGTTTTTGGCTCATCTGATTGAGGTTATATTGTTCTTAGGAGTTAATGTTGTGTTTACAGTTGCAAATATCATTCTTTATATTGTAACGGGATGCAAAGTTGTGATACACCATTTTTTTTAACATTTATAGCGAGATGCTGCAACTGCCCCAAATGTTGGGGATCGAGTACCATATGTCATCATTAAGGCTGCTAAAGGTGCGAAGGTAATTTTTAAGCACCTTTATTCTTTTAAATTGACATTCGTTTTGTCCCTGTTTATCGAGTTTAACGAGTGGAATAATCAGGCTTATGAGAAGTCTGAAGACCCTGTCTACGTGCTGGAAAATAACATACCGATAGACCCACAATACTATCTTGAAAATCAAATCAGCAAGGTTAGTATAATAGTGTGAATTAACAATTATTTCCTCTTCCTACTATTGACACTTGTGCTCATATTTCAGCCACTTCTAAGGCTTTTCGAGCCCATTCTGAAGAATGCTAACAGAGAACTCCTTCAAGGAGATCACACACGATCTATCTCCAACCCCACTCCTTCAAACAGTGGCATAATGAGATTTGCAAAGAAAAAACTCACCTGCATAGGCTGTAGAACTGTACTTGGGTACCCATTTTAATGCTTCTGAAACAAATCTTGTTTTATAGAATGTTCCATTAGAGACAAATGGTCCTTGTTATAGAATGTTCCGTTATAGGTTAATTCTATATTTTAATTGTGTTGTATGCAGAGATTCAGATCGAACTCTCTGCCCCAACTGCAAGGGTAAAGAAGCAGAATTTTACTGCAAAACCGTGTCTCATGGTATTTATTTCGTTTCTCGACTCTTATTCTGCTACAGCAATGCTAGAATCAAACATATCCATTACTGAGAATCTTGATTCGTTGCAGTGTCTGAGCTAGAGGTGCTTTTCGGGAAGTTGTGGACACAGTGCCAAGAGTGTCAAGGTTCTCTCCATCAAGATGTTCTCTGCACAAGGTATGCTTTGGAATAATCTTCACGTAGACCCACTCAACTGAAACTGATATTTGTTTTGGCATTATAACGGTTTTAAATACATGCTCGTTCTCAGTCGGGATTGCCCAATCTTTTATCGGAGAAAGAAGGCACAGAAAGACATGGCTGACGCAAAGGTGCAATTGGATAGATGGAGCTTTTAAGATGATTCAAGGTTTGGGTTTTTATCACTGTATAAACATGAATAGGAAGAAGGGTTATCAAACAGTGTCAATCGATTCTCTTCTTTCCAAAATAAGTGTCATCTTTTTCTCTTTTAAAATATAATATCTCGTAAAAAAGTATTATTGGTAATTTATTCTGAACCTTATTCTTTTTGCTTCAGCAGCTGTCCATGATCTGCAGAACTTGGATCAACATAGCTTCATCAGCGCATCATCACAGTCATAACGTCGTTTCCAAAAACTGTTATAGTGAGCGCCTTGTGTATTGTATCCCCGTTATGATTGTTTTTTGAAGTCAATGCGAGTGAGCGCCTTGTGTATTGTATCCTGTTATGATTGTCAACAAACATATCGACTTTTTTGAAGTCAATGCGCACGCTGTATCATTCATGAATTGGTTATTTGTATGGAATGTGATTTTGAATGAGCAAAACCCGTTATGATGTTCCTCATCAGGCTGACCAAGACAATTCAGAATTGTTGTTTTGAAAACTGAAATAATTTATAGAATTGTTACAGTATATACAGAGTGTCATTCAGGTGAAAATTGTAGCAGACAAGACGCAAAGTTGGTACAGTTACATACATCTGATGAACCTCTAATGATTCTTGAAAGTGAAACTAAAGAACATAAACTCTGAACCCTTTCGATTATGGAAAATTATTATCTTCTTATGTATACAGTCTGAGGCGAGTCTTTATTCTCTCCCGACAAAGAGGACACAACGAAATAGTAATGCCGCAGTCCTTGCAAGTCTTCACAAGGAAAAAACCCCTATAAATATATATTTTCCGAAACTTCGACTAATCAAAAAATTGCATTTAAAATCAGACACACTTACGGTATGACCACATCCGAAAGCCATGTCCTTCGGATTCGTCAAGCAAATGGGACAAACCTTGAACAAACAAAATATTTTGTAAGATGAAGTTGATACATAAATTAAAGGGACAGTTGCACAAAAAAGTACCCTGAGTATTCATATTTTGCAACTTGTCTCCCTCTTCTTATATAATTCCAAAAAAAGTACCATGAACTTGCCTTTTGTTGCAATTTGTATAAAAATGACGACAATTAGGATATGAAAATTTGGATTTTCTGTTCTTTAATTATCATTTTTTAAATTTAAATTTCCAAAGGTAAAATCGTCATTTTGGACAAATTTATACAAAGTGCAAGAAAAAGACAAGTTCAGGGCACTTTTTTACAATTATCAAAGAAGAGGATTACGAGTTGCAAAAAGAGAATATCTCAGGGTACTTTATTGTAATCACCCCTAGATTAAAATCATGTTTTGATAAAGAATTGAGACCTGTTCAACCGGAGCTGTAGGCTCGACTCGTTCAACTTCAATCACTGGAGCTGGGATCGATTTAACCGCATTGTCGTGTTCAATCACTTCACGAGGAGGTTGAAGTGGAGACCTATGTGGACCGCCAGACATGTCTCTGCTGCATAATTGTTAAATTCATATGTTTAGTACTGATATAAGTCAATAATCAAAACATAAGGGCAAAAACTCGATATGTGATCATACTAGTCGAACTGAAGCCGTTGTGTGGCTCTGTACTGATATGGAATCTCCATAAGAGCGGCAAGAGCAAAAGCTGCTTCCTTATTCGACTCGTTCTTGTTTTCGTTCATGATTTTAGTGAAGTTCACAAACTGCCAGAGGATAAATAGACACACAACTTAGGAACATTGTATGCAATCAAAATATTAACATGGTATCGAATTAAAATATTTAGCGATAATCTCACTCGGCTACCTTTTAAGTACGCACATTTGTCGATTAACTACCCATATGTTTTAAAAGTTTTCGACTACCATCCTAAGTTTTTTTTTACCCTCAATCTACCCCAATTCCATCAACTTTTGGGTGTGAAGTGACGAAGTTTGTTTAAATGATTATTTTTTTCCATGAGGGTGTTTTTATCATTTCACACCCAAAAGTTAACAGAATTGGGGTAAATTGAGAAATGTGCATACTTAAGGGTAGCTGAGTGGAATTTTCCCACACATTCATTTCTACCTGAAAGTTGTCAAATGCCCGTTGAGGTATGTTATCGTCAAATTGTTTCATAGCATCCCATGGACCGTCCCCGACTCCAACCAATATGATCGAAAGAGGACATTGACTGATATCAAAATAGCAGTGAGTGAATGAGACGGTAAATAGAACATTTTAACATCACATGGTTACAAATTGTATTGTTTGTACCTTGCAGCAACAATGGAGTTCACGGTTGCTTGTTCTTGAGGACTGAACCTCTCGGGTGGTATATCGGGGATCCTTGTAACCTGTTTGGGATTTGAGTGAAACTATGTAAAATAAAAACTAAATACTAAAAAGAAGGGGACATACCCGTGAAAGAAAAATACTAAAAACTAAATAAAGGATATAGCTTGGGATTTGAGTGTTACAATTTGGTAATTCAGGGTAGTGATTTATAAAACATGCATAGTTCGGGGTAGTGAATGGTCATACCTCCTAAAAGGAAAGCATACAAAAATAAGTTTCATTGACCTGCCCGTCAGCATGCAATTCGGTAACATCTATAACACTATCCCATAGTAAGTCAAATATAGCACGTGAAACAATCTGTTTAATGAAATGAAACAATCATATAATCACATATGAACCAAGTTGTTAAATCAAATGAAACAATC
>JAYMSV010003176.1:0-10182 GCA_036897745.1 Erodium moschatum | reverse complement strand
TCCTTTTCTTATTACGATTTTTAATTATTTATTAAATAAAACAAAATCATCCCAACCTTAAATCGGAACCTTAATATGAAAACAAAAATTGAGCATTTTTCAAACTAGTTTCTAATGTTGAATAGAGTAGAAGACTTTGAGTCTCCTGGTCTTGATGTGTGAGTTTTGCAAAACAATGTGTCATAATGATGTGTTAAGAAATGATTTATGGTGGATTTAACATATTTTATAGCATGGAAAATACACATGGCGTTTAAACAAATAAGGTCAAGCTCAATTGGTCAATGTATGAACCACATTTTATTCACCTGCTTTAATTTATGCATATGCTCATTAACCTTTACTTAGTCAAGTTGCTATTATTGATGTGATAATGAAGAATAGATCTTGATAAAGGCATATAAACTACAAGTATAAGTGAGATTATAGATAAGATCAATTAGGGATGGTGCAAACAATGGCACTGATTTACCAATCTTCAAAAAAAGAAAATTACATTTATTTCCTAAACATCTTTTATGTTACACTCAATGGCGGAACCAGCTTTTTCAATGGGGGCATCGATTTTTTTTTAATAATAATACTTGGCGTTAAAAAAAAATGAGGGGCATAACCTACGAAATTAAAAGGAATTAATGGGTATTTTTGAAAAATAAAAATAAAAATAAATTAGTAATTTTTCAAAAAAAAAATTGAGGGTGGGCATATGCCCCCAGCACCATGTGCTCTGCCACTGGTTACACTATTAATTAAAATGATACAAAACAACGAAAGTAATGTTATATGTCGAGCATGTTCCTTACTCAAGCCTCCTTACATCCGAACATGTTTTTTGTCTGTCTCATGTTGCAGTTTTCCTTCCTCTCATCCACGTTGGAGTCGATACTTCTTTTAAGTTTTGTTTGGTCATGTCCGGTATATATTTTTTTCATCCAACCAAATCCAGTTTCTCTTCCTCACACTTTGATTTAACGGAAACTCATGTTTAGTAGTTTCTTGGTTGGGTGGAAGCATTGGCGGAACCAGCATTTTCAGTGAGTGACACCAAAAAAATTCAATAGTAATATATTACGGTGATTTTTTTTTGAAAGAGAGATACAACTAGAAATTTATAAAATGAAAGTAATATTTTAAACCGGCCCGATGAAATCAGCCACATAGATTTTGGCCAGGGCCGGTTGTGATTTTTTGTCCACCCAATGTCCGGGCCGGTGAGGATTCTCAACTTCGTGGCCGGTTAAAGGCCCGTTAGAGCAAGGTAGTATCATGTTTCGCCCCATTAAAGTCGGCCCAATTGAGACTGACCAGAACCAAGCCCATTTGGATTCACTTCCAATCTCATCACCGTTTCACACCTACCTACCTAACCAAACCACAACCCAATCAGCCATTGACCACTTCAATCAACTTCTCTTCCTGAAACGGATAAGTTTCAGAGTAGCACGTAACTGCCACCGATGTATGAATCACGTGCCGAGTCATTGGTTGACCCAAAATAAACGTGCGCCAGTTGTGTACTTGTGCTTGTACTGTTCATCGTCGATGCCTTGTCTGTACAGGAATGAACCTAAAACATACCACGTGCAAGTCCACGTCTGGACTATCTTCTCTCTTTCCTTTTGCACTGGATAAGGCTTGTTCCACGTAAAGATGGATAATGTTGGTCCAACCCACCAAAAATTATCCTATACCCTTTGTTCTTTTTTAACTTAAAGTATAGATAATCACTCTAATTTCCCATGTAAATTTGTTAATATAACATTATACCACTATTAAGAGTGTACAAGAACCAATTAGACCAAATCTGGTTAATTAGATTTTAGTGCCTTGTTCGTATCCTTGCTAACTTGCTGAGGTTCCTTTCATGGAATGCCCGTCCTTTGTACTAATTTGATCATTTTAGGATGTGTTGTTTGGTTTGAGGTTGAGTCATTTCATGTTTCTTGTTAAGGCTGAAACTAATCCGATGTTTTGTTTTGTAAGAGAATTGTCCGTATATGTCTCATCTTACATCTCAAAAAAATAAAAACCGATTCGAGTATAAATTTATCGTCAGTGAAATTTATCACTAACTGGAAAACTTGATTTGTTACAACTTGACTATTATCCGTGTGATAAGGGCAATGAAATCATATATTTTTGGCTGGATCCCTACTTTTTAATCTGACATGCCTTGGTTCGCTGATTAAATCAATGGAGTGATGGACGATGTATTAATCATTAATTCCACATGTATGGATGCCGATGTCTTTTGATTCCCGTGCTTGTTTTATTCTAGAATATTCATTTTAAGCTCAAATAATTGTCTGAGTGTACACTGTCTTGTTTCTTAACAAGTAACATGCATGTCTTTCAGTATTTAATGAACCGTTGATACGTATACACGAATCAATAAACAAGACTACAAGTATGATACAAAAAAGGTTTTAGGCGTGTTAATCTCAAATTTATAATAGAGCGAACATCTCCAATATTACCGACGCTAGTAGTTTAGAGAATTTATTCGATTCATTTAATCTTTTGAAACGGTATTAGGTCCATATATGAGTGAATAGAGAAAATTATTACGTCTGGAATGAAAGTTGATCATAAGATAGACGATTCGTCAAAATAATTTGTTCATTGAATTCGTCCTTGATCTTGGGATGACGCTTCTAACTGACCATATAATTCTAGTAAGCAAAATCACGCATGTACAAAGTCACGTGAAAATAATTGATAAGGTGAGCTATGTGCCCATGGCTTGTGGTGCTGTGCATGTTGGTGGTTTGGAGGGCAGCCAAGGTGGCCCAAAACGTCGTCGCTTTACCCCCTTCTTCTCCCCCTACGAAGCCTTTGGAAAACGCTGCAAATCTCAGCCGCATGCGTAGATGATGAGATGCGACGCAGCATGGTGACGGATCAGAAAGCACTTCTTCCGCGTCTTTTTCGGGACAAAACTAATAAAAAAATCAACTTGTTCTTATCATCTTCGTCACCTTTGCATTGATAACATATATCTATAGTATCTCACAATATAATATGCAATAATATATAAATATAATTATACGGCAATGAGCTTCCATGAAGTCATCTAAATTATATGTTATCGTGCTTCTAATTTATTTAATGAACGACCCAAATTGTCGTGATTATTAATTTGTTCAATAAACCCAATATTCTCGGTACCCACCCACTCTATTAAGAATCTCTAGGTATATTCAAAATGTCCGACAAGTATCGGACCCGAAAAAGGGGACAAGACGTTTGAACAACATACGCAACGCAAGTAGACTTTTGATTATCATATAATTTGGCTGAACATGATGTTTTGAGTCGTTTTTAACAAGTTGATGCTGCCAAGTAAGTGATGTAACGAGTGTGATTATCTTTATTGAATTTTAAACATTGACATGAGCTTTAAACCACACGCAAACGTAACTTGTACAAGTCATTACCTAGCACCTTCTACAAAAGTCGTGGCATGCCAAATTTATTGTTATACTGGAGAGATTTGATTCAATATTAAAATTATAAATTGTATACAGGATAAATTATAATTGAATCAATCTCTTAATGTAAAGGTTAATTACGTTTCTCAATACTAACTTATACATTGTTTTCAGATGCGTACACTAACCTACATATCAAATGTAAAAGTTATGACAAATATGTGTGATTTCCATTGGTTAGTGTGTGTGCATGTGTAATACGTCTATACGTTAGTGTAGGTAACGTAATTAAACTCTTAATATAATATTGGAGTTAATTTTTCACGGATACGAATACACATCTCATTCTCGTCAAATTGTGGTTGGATAGCTCAAAACGTCTAGATATTTCAGGGAACTCCGGTCCCTGACTTGTCCATCATTGTTCAGAAAATCCAGTTTGGGGCGTTACGTTAATTCATGTGGAAGGACGAGCTTTGTCGCTGAGTTCTTGGATGGTGTCTCTCCAACTGATGCTATTCTCTGCCTACTTGTACTCTTCTTTTTTCTTTCTCCCTTACTATTTCTCCCTCTTCTCAGATCGTGGTGCCTCTCCCTATTTTGAGCTGTACGATTGATTTTTTCTCTCTTTGATTTTTCGAGTTATTCGAGTTTTCTGCACCTTTATTGAATCTTGTTGCTTGGTTTGTGATTTCTACCGGAGCCCACATTATTGTTGTATTAAATTTTATTTTTTCGATTGTATAAGTACATGTCTTATTTTTAAAACTTTTATATCTCTTCCTAATTGAATGATCTTTTTATCTAAAAAATCAACATTTGAGCCCAAAAATAAGTTTATTCGCAAAACGTTTATTAATTATAAAATTATAATCGATTATTTAATTATCAAATTAACCATATATTTAATTGGGCTGGCCTTTGTATTAAAGTAATAGGTAAGAGTCTTAAAACATGAATTGGATGGTGAAAAAAATAATGTATCATCGTACACATTTTTTTTTTATAATTACACATCATTCAATTTATATTTAGTTGTATAGCTTGATAAATGCCAAAAAGATAAGAAAACCCATCCACTACACGTTACCAATGGGATCGAATATTAACAATTTGGTTATGACCCAAAAGATAAACAAAAGGGCAGTGATACTGATTACTTATTTGAACTAAACTAAGGACTTTCCGATTATCACAAAAGCTGCACATAGCATATAGTTAAAACCATGCCCTTTCACCTCTTGAAATGGTCGCCAAGTACAATTATATTAAGAAATGACAAAACAAGTGACGAAAGTGCAATTATAATAACAAGAGTTGTAGATATTTGATACATGATTACAATTACACACTTAAATTTATATACCAGAAGTAAGCTTCAGTTTTTGTATTGGCAATGTTATTGTCTCAATCTTTTCAGAGGCCCAATTAATGGTTTGTTGATCCGGTTAAAAACCGACGTCGACCATGTATTATTTATTCTCCCTTGTGTTTTCAATGTCAGAATGGATAAATGTTCTGATCCATCGAGAGTATCGTCGTATCGATTGTGGTGCCTATTAATCGTTTTCGTGCACACCCCTAATAATAACCTTAATTCTTGTCTCCTCAGTGAATAAATTATTTAAAAAATTGAACTGAGTATTGAGTGCAAGCATTGTGGAGCTTAGTCCCAGTCACCATTGAAGAGTGGTGTTGAAAATTTAGTAAGTGTAGCCAATCAAACCACATCAACAAATACGACCGGTCGTCCGGCCCTAGGATCCTCGTCATGAGTACGTGGCCGGTAGACAAGAAAAGGCTCGATAGTTTTGAGATTTTTGACATTGCTTTTTTTTGACATAAACGAAATAAAGATTAATTCGTTTTTTAATATTACTTCCACTGACTTTGTCATAATTTTTGGAGAAATATGACTCAGCGATCTGTAACGGATAAACTCGCCGGGAAATTTCGGGAGCAGAGTCGGCGAAAAACGCGACAACACGTGTCGTTATGGGGACAGATATAATGTAGCAGGGTCCCCGGGAAGCCGGTGGAAGCGAAACGACGCCGCTTGGGTTATCCACGACAAGGGTGTGGGACCCAGAGCTCCGAGCCGGTTTTTGCTATAAATAGGAAGCGGTGTATGCGGTGAACATACACCTCTCCCTAGGCATCTATCAAAACTGCCACGTGGATCTCTGTCCGAATATCTCCCCCCACGTGTATCACCTTTTCCTCCCATTTTCAAGCCTCTTTCAGTATCTGATTTTTCCTAATTTTCCTCCGTTTTCTTTTCCCGGATTGTTGGTTTCTCAATTTTCCCGAGAAAATGTGTGGAATTCTCGCGGTTTTGGGGTGCTCTGATGATTCTCAGGCCAAAAGGGTTCGTGTTCTCGAGCTCTCCCGCAGGTAATTTTCTCTTCAATCGACTCTCTTATTCTGCATTACTTTGATTTTCATGGCTTTTTATTCTGAATTTGTCTTCTTAATTAATTCTGTTGATACAAATCATTGTAGTTAATAATCTCAGCTGGTCTCAGATACATAATGTTTTAGTATCTGATTTAGCAAGTATATATACGAGATTAATTAATTTCATAATTCATTAATCTGAGTTTGAAGTAAGCTAGAGAAGAATTGAAAAGTAATATAATTTCGGTTTAAGCAAAACTATTAAGTTTGGGCTTGATCAGAGATGTTCTTAAAGGTTAAGACAATCTCAAACATTCGACTTTGCAAATATGGGGGTTGACCCAATTCACCTTATCCTTCCTGAACCCATCCCAAGCTTTTGGGTTTTGATTTTATTGATACCCTTTGAAGAGATGATTATGAACAAGTGAATTGAAGGTGTTGATTAAGATGTTATATAGACATATTAGCTTACTTGAGTAAGCATGTCTGACAGTGAAGAGCTTTTTACCGTCTCACTTCTCCTTAAGAAAATATGTTCGAATCTCAATGGATACAATTATTTTGGAGCATACATGAGTTTCTGCTGAAAATAAATGATCATAAACATGATGGTTAAGATGATACATAGACAAATTAGGCCAGTTGTGTTAGCCTGACGGTGAAGAGCTCTTCACGATGTCACTTCTCTCTCTAAGGTCACAAGTTCAAATATGAGTGTACACATTATTTCGCAACATATGTGGTTGGTGGATAAGGTTAAGTAAGAGTAGGATCTCTCTATAAAAAAAATACTAATCGATTTTTTTGGGGTTCATGGTTTGTATAGGCTGAAGCATCGTGGTCCGGACTGGAGCGGACTTTATCAGCACGGGGACTGTTTCTTGTCTCATCAGCGCCTAGCCATCGTCGATCCTGCTTCCGGTGACCAACCTCTCTTCAACGAGGACAAGTCAATTGTTGTCACAGTAAGCTACACATACTTTCGTTGTTTATGATACATGTCTTATGAGCTCGGTAGATTCATGTCTATGCATTGGAAAAATAAACACAGGTCAATGGAGAGATTTACAACCACGAAGAGCTCAGGAAGAGCTTGCCGAATCACAAGTTCCGAACCGGTAGTGACTGTGACGTTATTGCCCATTTGGTGAGTTGTGACAAGCTCTTGTAATTCGAGGTTAGTTTGGGGTTTTGGTTGATAACTAATGGATTGAATTATCTTCGTTAGTACGAGGAGCATGGGGAAGACTTCGTTAATATGTTGGATGGGATGTTCTCGTTCGTTCTGCTGGACACCCGCGACAGTAGCTACATTGTCGCGCGTGACGCTATTGGGATCACTTCTCTCTACATGGGTTGGGGACTAGATGGTAATGTTCTTGTATATTCTTATTTTCTATCCAGAAGATAAAACTATATGGATAAAATAATCCGAAAGTGAAAAGAGTTGAGAGAACCGAACTGAATTGAAGTCTACTTCATTGGACCAGGCTAAACCGATTTAAATCAACACCTAAACCGTAGAACCGGTGTCACCGGTTTAGGTTTGGTTCGACATACTTAAACCGATCTCTTAACCGAAATGTTTTGACTGTGTTAAAGTATATTGAATTCACACGAAAAATATAAGTCACTAGTTTTAATTGAATTTAAACGGTATTAGAGCTCATTTGGTTTGGCCTACTCTGGAGATGTTTTGACATGTTTGTCATCTCCATCACTTTGGCATTCGGTTTGTAGGCAGATGTCCAGTTCAGTTTTTTTTGTACAAGTCTGATATAACACAAATTGTCCGTTTTGATTAAATCTACAGACTGATTAAGTTCTTTCTTTGTTCGGTCTTCAGGCTCGATTTGGATTGCTTCGGAAATGAAGGGTCTGAACGACGATTGTGAGCATTTTGAAAGCTTCCCACCTGGTCACATATACTCGAGCAAGCAAGGCGGGCTACGGAGATGGTACAACCCCCCGTGGTTCAATGAGTCAATCCCGTCGACTCCATACGATCCTCTCGTTCTTCGACACTCCTTCGAAAATGTATGATTCTTGAACATACAGAGTAACAGAGACACATTAATAGTGAAGTACAAATATATATGATAACTAACTTAGGGTCATGCCTTTGTACAAATATCTATAGGCTGTGATCAAAAGGCTCATGACCGATGTGCCTTTCGGAGTCCTCCTCTCCGGTGGGCTCGACTCGTCTCTGGTGGCCTCCATCACAGCTCGGTACTTATCAGGCACAAAAGCCGCTAAGCAATGGGGAGCGCAGCTCCATTCCTTTTGCGTCGGCCTAAAAGTGAGTCTTTAAATCTTATTACAACATGGATTGGGATGGATCGTTTTAAGGATGCTCTGTTTTTCTTACACTATTGTGTTAATTTTCCGAGCAGAACTCTCCTGATCTGAAGGCTGGTAAAGAAGTTGCTGACTATTTGGGCACGGTCCATCATGAATTTCACTTCACAGTTCAGGTAACAACAAAAAACACTACCCTTAACATTAACTCGATATATTCGATTCTGAATTAAGGATATAAAAGTTTGTTTGTTTTTTCTCTTTTTCGTAGGATGGAATCGACGCTATTGAGGATGTTATTTACCATGTTGAAACATACGACGTGACCACAATCAGAGCGAGCACGCCTATGTTCCTCATGTCCCGTAAAATCAAGTCACTAGGGGTCAAGATGGTCATTTCCGGCGAAGGATCGGACGAGATCTTTGGAGGGTACTTGTACTTCCACAAAGCACCTAACAAGGAAGAGTTTCACCAAGAGACTTGCCGCAAGGTAATAGAACGTTTGCTACATATTGTTTCTCAAAGTTTTGAGGTTATAAGAAAATCACATGATCATAGAAGTTTTGTTCTTGTTATGTAGATAAAGGCCCTTCACCAATACGACTGCCTGAGGGCCAACAAGTCAACTTCCGCTTGGGGTTTGGAGGCCCGAGTCCCGTTTTTGGACAAAGATTTCATTAACGTCGCCATGGATATTGATCCCGAGTGGAAGATGGTAAGCTAATGATATTTAGTGTTCAATCAGCTTTTAGTTGAATCGGTTTTCTAGTATGGTATTAGAATCTGGAACTATCTTTATAATTTGTTTATTAATTCTTTACATATCAGATCAAACCCGAAGAAAAGCGAATGGAGAAATGGATTCTGAGGAAAGCCTTTGACGACGAGGAGAATCCATACCTGCCAAAGGTGTAGCATCACTTCCCTGGACCCTTTCTTTAACCATTTCAACTTAAGGACTTCTATGTAATAGTGTAATTGTCCTCTGCAGCATATTCTTTACCGGCAGAAGGAACAATTCAGTGACGGCGTAGGATATAGTTGGATCGATGGCCTCAAAGCGCACGCTGCTCTGCACGTACGTGATCGTCTTTTTCCTTGTTCGTTCGTCTGTGATTATTTCTAGTTTGCTTATGTTTTTGTCTGATTCAGGTGACTGATAGAATGATGTCCAATGCTTCGTACATCTTCCCACACAATACCCCTAACACGAAAGAGGCTTACTACTATAGGATGATTTTCGAGAGATTTTTCCCACAGGTAAGCTTCTGGATCCATCTTATCTATGATTGTCCCTAATATAATGTCACGTTTGGAGCATTCACAATTAGATTAGCTCATGAGAAAAAGTTAGCTCAGGCGAATTATATCGATTAGTCCAATGTATTACAAAGTTGGAGGCAATAACTAAGTGTATTTGGGCGAATAGTCATGTGTTGCGTGACAAGTGATCACATGTAGACAAATTGAGCGGGACGATGAATCCTTCACCCATGAATGACCGATTCGTCAAAAAACCTTTTTTTCGTCAATTCACCCCATCATGGGGTCCCCATGCTCTTCTAGCTTTGCAAGTGCTCAAAGGGACTTTCTCATAAATATATAGTCAATTATAATGATTTCTAATTGTGTTACTTTCAAAAGAGGTTTAATTTAAATTTGCTTCGATCAAAAAAAAAATTATAATGATTTCTAAAATACTTCATCCCGTTATATTTCACTTTCAAATTGTGTTACTTTTACCTTATTTTGGTATTGAGTGACAGAATCACCCTCACGACAATCAGGGAAACTCGAGTAAAATTATCGAGCAATGACTTATATTTTGAAATACTGATGACTATTTTTGTCATTTAGTATCATCATAAAGTAAAAAAATCAGTGTAGTTAAATGAGAAATATAGCAAATTTATTGTATTTTTGTGAGATTATAAAGATGATACAGAAAGAACTAATTCGTGATTCGATCATCTTTCCAGAACTCTGCGAAGCTCACTGTCCCAGGAGGACCGACGGTGGCCTGCAGCACAGCCAAAGCGGTCGAATG